>PVKA01012258.1:0-58351 GCA_004027165.1 Ctenomys sociabilis
TCACTCCAGGCTGACCTGCACTGGGTCTGGGGCTGTGGGGTGGGACCAGTAATCACCTGGAAATGTTTCTCTGGCACAGTGTGCCTGGAGCTGTCACCGGGCCACGGGAGGTGACGGGCAGCTTAATCCCTGGGAAATGTATCTCAGGCACGACGGGCCTGAGGTTTTACACTCACTGACCTTTGATGCCCAGAGAATCGGGGGAAATTCCCACTCAATCAGTGGGCTTTAGGTCAGGGGATCCGGGGAGGTGTTGGTGAGTGGGTCCTGAGGTTTCAGGCCAGTCACTGGCTTGGTGGGGTTGGGGACAGGGATCCGCGTAGCGTGCGTGGGAAGAAGCCAAAAGCTCTCCCTCAGACTCACCACACTCTCACTGATCTGGGAAGCCTGGTGAGTCCTGTAAATTTGCTCTCGCTGGGCGAGCTTGGCACGGGAACCAGGAGGACACTGGAGTCAGCCACTGTCTCAGGCTGGTCTCTGGCTGGTCGGGCGTGGGCGGGATGGAGGAGGATGGCGGAGTTGGCCGCGCTGTCTCTGGCCGGTCTCTGGGGCTGGACGGGGGCGGGCGGGATGGAGCAGGATGGTGGAGTCAGCTGCGCTGTCTCTGGCTGGTCTCCAATTTAGTGAAATTCTATATCATGTCTAATACTTTTTACTATTTTTTGTATTCTCTTAAAAAATAAAACAATTATATGGGCATATTAGTTTAAACATGCTAGGACTAGAGACTGTCATTCTTATTCAGATTGCAGCTGTGTTCATAATAAGAGTTCTAAGAACAACTACTAGTATACAGGTGTTCATTTCCTAGAGCCTTTGTAACAAAGCATCACAGGATGCGTGGCTTTAACAGAGAAATGCATTTTCTCAGAGTTCTGAAAGCTGAGTGCCATCTTCCGTGGTCAGAGCCAGCAAATCTCATTTCTTGTGACACCTTTCATTGTGGTGTGTAACTGGCCCTTCCTTGCTTCGTCCCCGCACAGTGTTTCTCTAACATGAGCACCTGTGTCTCCGAATGTGCCCCAATCTTTCTCGTGAGGGCACTGCAGTGCCTCAGGGCCATCCCAAAAGTTTCATGTGGTCTCATGCTAAGAAGGTGATCTGTTTCTAAATACCATTGCTTTGGAGACTGCTATGGTTTGGATCACAAATATTACCCAAAGACCCACATGCCAGAGTTTAGTTCTCAAGTTGAAACTTTAGGACAGTGGTAGAAACTCTTAAGAGCTAAACTAGTGGGCAGTTTTGGGTATCTGGGGTGATGTCCTCAAAGGGGATAGTGAGACCCAGGTCTTCTCTCTCTCTGCTTTTGTATCCTAGGCATGAGTTGAACACTTTGCTGTTCCCTTCACTCCCTGCGATGATGTTCTGTCTCCCTGTAGGCTCAGCACAGCAGGACCAGTCTGTCTCAGACTAAAACTTACAAAATTGTGAACCCAGACAAACCTTTTCTCTTTATAAGCTGATTGTCTTAGATGATTCGTGTAGCAGTGAAATCACAGCATGGAGATTCTATGAGTCTGGGCTTCAGTACAGGAATTTTGAGAGACGCAGTTCAGGGCCGACACATTCTAAAGCTTATAAAACAGCATCACCGGTTTGATTCAAGCAGATGCTTCTTTTTCACACATTTTTATTTATCCAGGAGCTTCTTGTTCTCTCTTATAACTTTGAGTCACAGATGAATTCCACCCCCACCAATAGAGAGAAGAATAAAAATACTTGTTAACATCTTATCAATTAAACCTCTGTGCCAAATACTCTGGAAAATGGATTTTTCTTTCACAAAAGATGCTTCAAATTTATTTAGTGACACAAAGTTGACTTGAAGCAAACAACCTACTACATTTGTACTCTTTGTTTTTCTCACTTTACATGAACATTATATGTTTTCCTGGAGAAATACCTTTGGCTGTTCCAAGCCTTATTAGAAATATAAAGAAATATATGACATATGCTTTATATTACTATTTTCAAGTGGAAATACTTTTTAAAGGCAAGATACTAAAGAATTTTGGAGAGGGAGTTGTACATATGCAGCAGAATGCATTTTAATTTAAATGACTAAAAAAAAGAGCCTTATATCTTTACCATAAAAGAATTTGTATTATAAATTACAAAACACCCATCATGGACCAGCTGTTCAAGTAAGCACTTTACACAAATGACCGAATAGATAATCTTCTCCTTATTTCAAAGAAAAGGAAGCAATGTTCAAAAGGAGTTAAAATCATACTAAAAATGTTAGAGTTAAGTAAATTATGAAGTGGAAATGTAGATCTAGGGAATATGACTCTAAGGAACAACTTTCACATTGCACCAAGATTTATATGAGTAAAGGAACAGATAGCATGACATTTTTGATGTTGGACTCTTGGCCCTTCTCAGGAGAGTTAGTTAATCTCCATTTACTAAACAGTCCTAGTCTGTCTGTTTTTAATCACCTCTGATGTCCTCTCCTTGTTTTTCTATTAGTTGTGTGTAGGTGTTACCTGAGGCATGACTACAGCTATTATTTGGTTTTCTTTAGTGACCAGTTACACACAATACAAAATTATCTGAAACATTGGCAAAAATGGAGAGGATAATGTGCATCCATTTGTAGGCATCATTTCTTGGTCTTCTGGAAAATGGAAAATCCTTCTCTACTCCTTAATCTAGCTGTTCTGCTTTGTGTGAGCTGTACACCCTCTTCATTTTTGCTGAAATTTTGTCACCAGTGACTACCTTCAAGTAATTGTCTCTGTTCTCTGTATAGGAGTTGGATGACCACTTCTAGACAGAATGGAGTAATTTTCCCTGGTTCATAATGCTTCAGTCAATCAATTATGATTTTACCTTGGGAAATAGCATTTTAAAGGGGATTTTTTTCTTTGGGTTTTGGAAGAAGTAAAGAATCCTATAACACCTTTAGCTCTTTCAGTCTACACCCAGTGTATGCCAGAATTTTTCATATTTTGACTGTATTATAAAATACTCATTACTATATTTATGACTAGGGAGAACAGAATTTTATGAGAATAAAGTCTGACCACTACTGGATTGCCATTTCATTTTTCTTTTGTATTTTTCTAATCAGTAAAAGTTGAGGTAAGAAAATACAAAATTTGTCTTAAACAAGCATCTCCTGCAGTATTTTCTCTTCATTTCTTCTTGATTCCCCCATAGTCCTACAAAGTCCCAGCCATATTTGCCAACTTCACTCTTGGATGGACCCTCTACTCCAAGTTTATTTCAACTGGAGTGGTGTTGAGTTTTATCACTTATTGATTAAAATTAACAAACTCTAAAGAGGAAGACAAAGTCTGAGTTTACAGTAATTTAAAAGTTTTCTGGCCAGATTTGACTAAATGAATAAAAATCTGACTGATAGTACTTCTAAAATGAATACATTGCCAACATATAAATCCTGAATGTGTGTGTGACCTGTGCTTCTGTGTTTCATGATCAGAAGGAGAAAGATCCATATTCTGCACAGGAAGATTCGTAGTACACTCACTTGCCTAACTTGCAGAGCACCATAGATAGTTACAAAC
This sequence comes from Ctenomys sociabilis, assembly GCA_004027165.1. NCBI lineage: Eukaryota > Metazoa > Chordata > Mammalia > Rodentia > Ctenomyidae > Ctenomys > Ctenomys sociabilis. Next base: position 3,537 of record PVKA01012258.1, read on the forward strand.
AGGACTTTGGGGGCAATCTTTTAAAGCTGTGGAGAGACATATATTGTGTATTTGAAGCTGTATTCCACTTGTGAGTAAAAATATTGATTGCAAATGATAAATGAATAAAATTGAATAATTTTAATTCATCTAATTATTAAACGAGATAGTTGTAAAACAAAAATTAATTGAGCTATAAATTTAATGCATAACTGGAAGTTTGAAACTTTAGAAATTTAACAATTTTGTTGAAACATTTCACGTCAATGTTAGATTCTAAGAAATCTATGTAGGGCCGGGGAGGTGGCTCAGTGCAATAAGTGCTTCCCTGGCAAGCACAAGGGCATGAGTTCGATCTCTGGTTCTGCAAAAAAAAAAAAAAAGAATTCTATGTATAAGACATTAATTAATTTTCCCCCAAATAGGTAAAAGATTATTTATTTTATTCTGCAATGGTAGCCCATCAAAGACATTGTTGCTTTTTCTTCTGACTATTTATGGTTAGTAACTCATTAGGTCTTGAATAACTTTTACAAGTAAATTAATTGAGTAAAAGAATATTTAAAAATTGGGCAAGTGAAAGGAACTAAAAAAAGCAGTGGATACGACCTGAATAATATTATAACTTAAGTATTTATTTCTTAAGAGTGGAATACTTTACAGATATTTTTATGTATAACTCAAATTATTTCAGATCAAGAAAAATGACAAATGATTTAGACACTAATGGAGCAAACTCTTTCAATATGTTCATAAAATAATGTTCAGCAATGTGTACATATTTTATAAATATGGCACAAAAACTAAATTATTCCTAATCAAAGAATTACACCAATCAGTCTCAGCATGTTAGAGCACAGAGCATAGAACTGCCAGTACAAGCCCTGCTCATCATGTGCAGAACGTGATGCGGACCACTTTTTCTAGCCTATTTGTACTTCAGCTTCTTTACATCAAAAAGAACATCAGCACAAAAAATAATAATAACATCAGTAATTGTACCATCCCTCACAGAATTATTGGCAGTAGGGAAAATGAAAACTGAATATGGAAAATAGTAACTTCAATTATGCCAGTAAAATATCTGTGAGAAAAATTTGGTAATATTTGCTATTGTTACTAATATCTTGAATTATTAAGAGATTCTGCTTTCTGCATGTAGAACTACTCTGCATACCTTAAGGGATTGCTGCCTGTTCAAGAAATGGTCCCTGGGATCCTTGGTTGCAAAAAAACTTTGATAGATTGTTCTATTGTTTTACCATGTTTGTCAGATGATATTTTGCTCTCCACTTACCTTTTCATCATTTTTTATAAACAAGTCATGAATTCCTAAAAGATAAAGCCTTACCAGCACATATCTATTTAGGCTTCCATGGCTTTAATTGCATAGGAAGCACCCCATAATACTTGTGGAATAGAATCTTTTTTCTTTTTGAGATCAATAGGATTTGGGTATAGTGCCCATTGCCAGTTCCTTTTGATGTGGTTCATTATTCATTGTTATTCATTTCATATACTTACTAAGTACACAGTAGATTCGTATTTAATTAAATATAAAAATAGTTATTAAGTATGTTTAATTTCTTTTATGACTATTAGATTCCACTTGAGAAAGATGTAATAATCCTTGACCATATTTTATGTGAATTTGAGTTATATAAATTTGCAATATTAAGAAAAATAAATCTAAGGATAATTGTATGGAACAAAATTGCAATATGGTTGAATTATTTTTAACTTCCCATGTTTTATGATTTCAAAGTTAGTGATCTCAATGAATTATAGGCTGTGTAGCTATTTGCATTTTGGGGCTAATTTATCTGATGAAATTATCTAGTTTCCTTTATCAGGATTAAATTATGCAAGATCTTCAGGTGTGGACTCTTTTATTTAACGTGGCCACTCGGAGCTGTAATCCCTTTGGAATAAATAAGGTTCTGTCAGGTGCAGAGTGGATTGTGTAATTGCTAAAAGTTATGCTGTACATTCTCTTTCAAAACATGGCTTTTGAAATGGCATAGTTGAATGGTATTTAAACTAATCTGTGACAATGTTAAAAAGATTTCCCTTAAAAAGGACATATATATATGAAAATCAAGAGATTAAACATTTTATATAAATATTAGTTATGAGGAAATAAATTAATTGATAGAAAAATTTACATAATTTCTCTAATGTTTCATGGTGTGAAAGAGAAGAGAGTAGTTTGAATTTTAAAACTCAGAGGTTATATATTTGGTGAAGCCATAAATGTGTAGATTTAAGATAGTATGCATGGCTGTTCAAAACTGACAAAACTTTCCCTATAGAATTAATATTCTAAATCCATGAGGGAGACTGTAATAAGCACTAAACCAAGGCTCTTCTCCCAGAAAAATCCCCAAGATGAAAAATACATGTCTCTGCAGGGAGGAAAGGGAAAGAGGAAAAAAAGGAAGACAATAAAATAAAAAGATGCGAAGAAAACTAGATGGCCGAATTTAATGGGATAAATAGCAAAGCTGTACATTTTATATGCAGGCAGATAAGACATCCCCCTTTGACCTAGCCAACGACTCTACTTTATATAAAAAACAGTTTTAGGTCTGAGAGGCAAACTCAAATACATTTTCTTTCATGGAACTATACAGAAAGCACTTTGTAGCTCTGCTCTGAGACCTTGAAGTCAGATTAAACATGCTTAAAAGTTATGTTCATGTCTTGCTGGGATAGTTTTGTCACTGAGATATTTCCAAAGCCATTTGGTTGTGTAAGGCTGGGCCTGTAACTTACTAATGGACTGTTAAGAACAAACGGAGGTTAAATCTAGCTTTTATTTGGGGCATTCTTATTAAATAATATGTCCCAAGGTTCTGACCTTGTCTCATAGTCATTCCTCTTTTGCTCCTTCTTTTTATTCTGGGTAATCTCATCCTCTCTGGTGGTTGACATTTGTGCCTTCTGATACTTTATAACTCTTACATCTCTATCACCCAGGTTCCTCTCCATAACTATATGTTTTTCACCTCCTTAACTTTCACTTAAATTTTCCATATAATTTGAAAATATGTACAAGACATTGAATTTGTAACCTTAATTTTCTTTGCTCTTCACTTCCACTGTGAAGTCTTCTCTGCTATTTCATTTAGTGACATTAGTGATTACTCATTCCAGAAAGTGCAGAAGCAAGCACCTGTCCGCTCCCTCTCACATACCACACCCTCGAGGCCAAGAGATGGTCTGTACTTGCTATGTGTCTTTCCCTTACGCGTCCTGCTTCTGTCCCCATTCCTACTGAATGGGTTTTCTTGTGGTCATGGGAGGGATTGCACAGGGAAGGAGAGCTTATACAAAATCACCTTCATGGCTTCTCAGTCTCTGTTTTCTTCTATCTCCTCCGTGGTTTTACCTGACTGATAATTTACTGACTTATTTATGATATATTATGCAAAGGTGAGGAATAAATTAACAAATCAACCAAGACTTTGGCAAGAAGTCATAAAGGTTTTAGAAATCTTAACATTTCTCCATCACTTCCTTAGATATTTTATTCTCCCTTCAAGACAATGTACAAGCGTCACCTCAGTACAGTAAGTATGCATTCTAGGGACATTTTCACATTTGTACAAATCTGTACATTCTGCATAGCAATTGGCTTTCCCATGCCTGTTTCATTACATTTTATAAAGTATTGATTGTGTCCTTTACATTCTTGTGATAGTGAGAATTTAAGGGATGAAACATAAAAGTTTTTGGTAAATGTTTGTGGCAGGAATGAAAGCGATGTTGCTTTGGAAGATTCTGTGAGGTTCAAGTGGCTTTCTTGAGGTTTGTGGGATTTGCCACTAGATGTCACTAGCACATTTCTGATAGCAACTTGTAGACTAACTTCCCTGAGGGCCTACTAAGCACTAGAGAATTTCAAGTATTTAAGGTTAATGTTGTCGCAAGTCTACCCTAGAAATAGATGCTTGCAATTATTATTGTAATGTACCGTAGGATGATGTAGAAATAGCACTACAATTTCTAGGTGTCTGCCACCTATGCCCATCATTTCCCCTCAGGGCCAGCCACATGTCTCTCTGGTGGCAATTGTGCCTTATAAATAACATTTCCTGCTTTTTCAAACAAATTAAATCTTAATTGGTAAAATAGGCCATTTTTTGACTAGTCACTCTAGGAAACTTTGATTTAAATATCAATGATTTTATTCCTATGAGCTTTCACTAAATTTAAAATAAATTGTAGTTCAAAATAGTTTTTCATTCAAAATAACATCATAGATTTAGACAAGACCATGTAGAATTCTATTTTACTCTCAGTTTGTCTTAATTTAGCATGACATCTATTTGTTCTAATATGTGTTAGTTGTGACAGGGCTTTCTTCAAGAAGCTCACCAACCAATGACTTCTCTTGGAGCTGATATTAGGAGCAGTGTGGGACAGTGTGTGGTGCTTATAGGCTGAGACTTTGGAGTTCAAAAGCACCTTTAGATGCTAAGCATTTACACAGTGTGACTTGTGTATTCTTAGTCTACATACCTAGAACACATTGCCAAGTATACTGAACCCTACTGTGTTCCTTCTGCTCACTGGCAAGCGAATTCATCTTTTGTTATACAGAACTCTACATTTGAGATGCCAAGCAAAAGGCAGAATCTGAGGGCAGGTAGCACTATAGAAACTTAAATTTCAGTCAGGGACAGTGTGGGAAAACATGATGGAAAATGGTTGGGTCTGTGTGCAGTGTTTGGGCAAATCCAGTCATGGACTGTAGCCTGGCACAGAGAGACAATGGCTGAAGTGCAGTGAGCCATTACACAGTGAGAGAAACGAGAAGGGAAGTGGTTCCTGACTGTACATTTTATAGCTTCATTTTAATTTCATCGAGTTCAGGATTATATTGGAGTAGAGAAACATTTTTTCCAAACAAATAGATGATGGCACTTTTGCTTCTACTACTGTTAATTATTTCAAGAATTTAAAACCTATCAACTAATTAAAATGCACATTTATATACTAGATGACAGTTGTCTCAGGTTGTCACGGAAACTGTGTATCTTCCTTTCTTAATACTTTTATGTATGGTAAATTTTTTTATGTGAAATTAAATCACATGAATTTGAAAGGTAGAAATATTAGAGAATAAGTCATTTAATTAATTTAACAAATTAGAAATAGTTTTGATTCTCTGTACTAAAAATGCCTGAAGAATAGCGTTGTTGTCAAATTTGAAGTCTTGGTTGCATAATAATGTTATATCTGCCAAAGAATAACTCTCGAAGAAATAGACAATAAAACCCATCTACCTTGTCAGTATATGCACAACACTGAGAGTTTTAAATTAAGGCAACTCATTAGAACATGTTACTGAAATAATATGAGCCCAGTTTGTATTCCTTTCTGATGAAAAGAGAAATCAGCTCTGGTTTTTGTGTGCTGATGAAGTTTAGAGAAGTACTTTCTGTGGATATGGCTTCCATCTTTATTTTTCTGTTCTTGCCCAATCCGTGATACATATTAAATATTTATATCTGTGGGCATGTTAAACACATGAATAGGTGAACACTAGTACGGATCAAAAAAAGTTAGATGGACAGCCAGGCATGGTGGTACATGCCTGTAATTGCAGCCTTCTGTGAGGCTGAGGCAGGAGGATCACAAGTTTGAGCTCAACCTAGGCAAATTAATGACTTAACAAGACCCTATTTCTGAAAAAGGAGGAGGATGACGATGTGGAGAAGGGGGAGGAGAAGGAGCAGGAGGAAGATGAGGAGGAGGTGGACAAAGTTGGCAACTTAGTGATCATTCTGCATCTTCCTGCTCTTTCCTGCTTTTCCCATCCTTGGCACTTTGGACTGAGAAAACATTTTAGAAACCCTAAGAACCCATAATTCCTAGGTTGCAAACACTGCTTTAATAGAGAGTTAGGACAGCCCAGTGATGGGAGAGCATGGACTATGGATCCGGGACATCCAGAAGAAATCCCAGCAAGGTACTTACTTGATTTTGTGATAAAGATAGGCAAGGATTAGCAATAGCAGTGTATGCCTGAATTTTTAAAACAGGGATTAATGGCAGTATTTACCTTAGCTGGTAATGGTGAAGATTAAAATAAGCAAGATATGCAATACCCTTAGGGCAATTTATATGCAAGTGCTTCGGGGGTGGTCATGGTTGCTGCCATTTGTGTTGTTGCTGTTGTCAAAGAATAGTTGTGGTGCATAGAGACTGGGAAGCTCATGATCCAATGGAATTTGCAGGGATTTTTTTTTCCCAAGTAATAAACAAAATACTAGGGCTTCTCTTCATTTCAATTTGGATGAAGCATTAGATTAACTGAGAAAAATTTGGGCAATCAGTTTGTGATCATTGTAAAGAGAAAAATTGGTTCAAAACGATTCTTCCTAAATGGAAATTAAGTTACATTATTTTTAAATTAATTAATTTATTTATTTGGTACAGAATCACGCTACACAGTTTAGACTCATAGTGATCCTCCTGTCTCAGCCTTCGCAGTGCTGGGATTACAGATGTGTGCCTCCATGCCTAGTTCCAGGGCCAGCTTGGCATGTGATACTGGAGATCAAACTCTAGATAGATCCACTCTAGTGCCATGCATTCATTTGTGGGGGTCATGGCTTCCTGAGAATATGCCTTGAGGTTTAGTACAACTGGAGAACAGTTACAGGTTATGCAACCACTGAACATGAGAACTTACTAAGGCACCATTGTTTCTATTCCTTCACTTAGTCTCTCTGAGTTCAAATCTTGGCTTGGCCTGCTGTTGAACTAACCTTATGCAAAAATTTTTAAAAATATATATGACCTTATATATACATTTAAGTGTCTATAAAATTATATGGAGATATTACCCTCTAGATTTTTCCATCCCTATACTTCTTGTCTAGTACATACATCAGGGTTTTATGAATTAAAAAGCTTATAGTTAGAAGGTTCTTAGAATAGTACTGATCTGAATTAAGTGTTTTGTAAATGTTTATTAAGTAAATAAGCAAAAGCACTTTATTTCACATTCAATTCAACAGCGCGCAACAGAACAAATCAAAACTATGTTTCTCACATGGTTATAAAGCTCTTATAGGTACCTTGATTTTGTAAATTCACATTGTAAAAGGGTTGATTGTGTCGACCCAATCAACCAACACTATAAGGCAGACTAAAACAATGATTAATTGCATTTATTTTGTTCTGTCAACCATACTTAAAAAAATCCTAGCTTTGCTAATCATCAATAATATGGCTTTGGACAAGTTATTTATATTCTCTAAATGTATTTGCTTTTTCTCAGTTCAGTGTAAAGCACTGAAAAACATCATTTGTAATTTTCATCATCCTTATTTGTTTTCCAACAAAATTCAATGTCTTTTTTTCTACCACTAAAACTAATATGCATTGCCATTTTTAATATTTCAAAATACAGCCCTCAAGTTTGTTGTGAATCATGCCTCTAAATTTTATTACATAGTGGATAGGAAAACATGAGCACTGCCATGTGTGGTGGTGTATGCCTGTAATCTCAGCATTTGGGAGGCTGAGGCAGGAAGATCACTATAGGTTCAAAGACATCCTAGACTACATATGACTTCAAGGCCAGCATGACTCCCATAACAAGACCATATCTCATAGACCAAGCCAAACAAAAACATTCACATTATACATGTCCAATAAATATGGATTTTCATTATTGATATATACCAGATACAATATTTTCTTCTGGTTGTTGATTCTATGTTAAAGAAGGATGAGTGTCATTGTGAACATGTATGTGTTGTGTATGTGTGTGATAGTGTGAGTTTCAGAAAAGTATGAATTATTGAACAATTAACTACATTACTAAGTTATATAATTTTTACTTTTGTCGTAATCTATAAAAAAAGTTGGAATTGTATTTCTAAAATTAATCATGAAGATTTTTTTAGACTGGAAAAATTCATAGTAATTTGCCACACTGAATAGGACATGAAATCTTATGATATACAAGTCTTATATACATCATGCAACAATATTTTCTGTCTATATGAACAAAATCTTCATTCATACTGCAATGCTCTTTCTGGCCGTTTAGCATCTGTAACTCTCAACTCCCACAATGATATAAAGGTTAGAATGTATCATTTTGAAGATGAGTTTTATGATTAACATCTTGAGATAGTTTTTGCAGAAGATGTTTTCTGAAGTAAAATTTAGGTAGCATTTTAAGAGGTTAGTAATGGAACTTCATTTCCTCCACCGGTTGTCTAGCTAAGAAAAATCTGCTTGCAGCCTGAGTGGATGTGCCAGTCAGTATTTAAAAGATAACTTGAATTTCCTGCTTTAAAAGAAAAGGAAAGGAATACGTTGGGAAGTTGCAGTCTGCAGCTGTGATCTCTGTGAATAAGAAGGGGCAGATGTTCTTTTCTGCTAAATCTCAGCCGTGATGCGTTTACCTTGTATGCGGCGGAGATGATGGTGTGCTCGCTGCTAAGTTCTCGCAGAAGCTGTTGGCAAACACTGATCAAGCTCCGCTGGAGAACAAAGGGAAGAAACGGACCAGACGCTTGAAGCAGAGTGTTACTTTTACAAGTGTTTAGCCTCGCTTCTCAAAAACTACTTTAGCATTAAGACTGGGCAAATATGATTTTAAAACAGTTAAATTGAACTCAATTAAAATTATATATACCTATAGTGTCATTCAGGTTCTGATTTCTTTAATTCAGTTTACATTTTAGATATATATAGTGATGACGCTTATCATGGATTTGATGTTTTAAATATGATCTTTACTCATAAAATTACCATTGGCATGTTTGTGAGATGTTAAAAAAGGGGAAAAAATAACAACAGTTTCATAGTACACCTTTCTAATCAAAATAAAAGGTTGGTTAAATCATTTTTTTTAAAACTGGAGGTATAAATGAGGCAGGTAAAGAAATCATTTGTACTAATTGGCTACTTATAAATGGAAAAACAGTTAAATGTATGAATGCTCACTCTATAGATTGAATTAAAGCACAGCTTTTGACATGTTATTAAATTAGTGGCTCCATAACTTTTTCTATGATAGCTGGATAAATAAATACATAGATGCCTCCACACACAATTATGCATAATATATGTTATTTAATATTTATAATCACATAGAAATCCTCATTAGTATTTGATAAAAAATTATTTGGAGGTTTAGCATTGATTGTAAAAGTGTAGAATTTGTACACCTTATGATTTTATAGATTAGCTAGTTTTATCTCTATGATTTCAAAAATAATAAAATTGAGTTTTATGAAATAGTTATGCATGATAATTCACTGAGCTTAAGTATGGCATTAACTTCACAAGAAGACTAGGGGAAGATATTTACTTTATTTAATAAAAATTGCGTGATGGAAAGAAATTCATGTATAATACTTATATGTCAGTTAGTGACCAGTTTCATTCATTAATTCACTTGCTGTCATCAAAAGTTTCACTTTGTTTCAGTAAACTTGGGGATGTGAAACTTGACTAAAGTAGAGTTGGCAAAAATGTGGCTGTGGTTTATGGAGGTAATTATATGAGGCCCTGATATCAGAGAGATGTTGAGTTTTGCTCTATAATTTTCTATGCAGTCTTACAGTGAAGATGGAAACTGAAAGACAGTGAGGATAAAGTTAAGATGATGAGTGAGTTGATACATCCAGGGACTAACTCAATCCTACTTTAAGAGGAAACAGATTATTACAAGGTTCTAAGTCTGAGAGAAAGGGCTAATATATGACTGTAGGAGAAAGTTTAAAACAATTTTTAAAAGATAACAGGTACATACTTCTGGATATTCTCACTGCTCAGTTCATGCAAAGAATGTATGAGACAGAATAATTTGGAGAACAAGCCTGAGAAGTGAACTGTAGATGGTAATAGTCCTGTAGAGCGAATGACATCTGGAACATGTAAAGAAAAATAACCAGAATGCTACATGTGGGGCTTTAACTATATTTAAATTCCAGATAAGAGAAACAGAGAAGAAGAATGAACAGGAACTAACAAAACCAGGAAAAATCGTGGAAAGTGTTTCAAAGAGAGGTTGATAAGTCATTTTATAGGAAAAAAATGAACACCTCAGAAGCACCTGTTTTCCTCTTTTTTTTTTTTTTTTTTTTTTGGTATTCTAAATAAACATGTAGTTCTCTCCTTCCACACAGAAATAAATATTTAGCACTTTGATAGTTTCAGTTTGAAGAAGATATGGGCTTTCTCAAAGTGTTAATATCTTATAAAATGTGATCCAAAGCATTAAGTGTTTGCTAACTTCTTTCATCCTTAAATATCCCATTCTCCCCTTCCTCATTAGAGAATTTTATGATCATTAAGTTGAGTAATGCAACTATTTCTAGAAACCTTTTCTATAATGTTACCAGTCTGATAATTGGTTTAATGGTGGCAAAATAGTAATGAAATGAGAATTGCTTTTCTTCCTAGTGCACATTCCTGAATATTAATACTGTAGCATTAATTTAGAATCAAAGAGTTGTCAAAATTTTGATACTTCCAGCAAAGCCTACTATTAAGTGTCTGATATATTAGCTAAAGGAGTTATCTAAGAATAGTGTTCCATATTTTCTTCCTTTCATGTTAAAAAAGTGTGGTTATTAATTAGTTTCATTACTTAAAGTTATGTAACATAGGGCCAGCAAGATAGATCAGTAGACTAAGTGCCTGCTTAGGCAAGCGTAGGGACCTGGGTTCAATCCCCAGTACCACATGCTGCACTGGCCCTGGCCCCAAGCACGCTGAGCTGGCCACTGAGACTGGACATGGTGGTACACACATGCTTAGCGCTGGGGAGGCTGAAAACAGGAGGATCACTATGAGTCCAAGCTGTGCAGTGAGACCCCATACCCGATACGTAAAAGATAGTTATATAACATCATCTTGATAAAACAAAAAATGTTTTCATTGTGTTTGTTGTCCCTATTAATTGCATTAAAATGTTTCTCAGCTCTTCAAAACATGTATTAATTTAATATATAATCATAAATATAGATTTTTGAAGCAAAGTAAACTTATTTTAATATTTAAATGAATCCATATCAAGAATGCTGTGAAAAATAAAATTTGTGCCACTTAAAAGGCAAAAAACATATGCGTAAAAGTACTACCACTATCACTACTTTTAATTACGTTGGATTCCTGTTTGATATTTTTTTACATTCATAGATAATTTCTATGTTGTTATGATGTACTGAATATAAAACAAGTATCACTCCAGCCAAATTTTATGCAAGAAATTGTTTAAAGGATTGATCCCCACTTATTTCAGAAATAATGATAAGAAAATTACTGGTGTGGTTTGGTTTTGCTCAGTACTTTAAGACTTTGAGATAATTGTAAAACATTTTGTTTTTTTGGGAGTTGCAGGGATTGAATCCGGGGCTTCATGCATACTAGGCAAATACAATACCACCGAAATACATTCAAACCTCTTGTAACATTTTTGAAATATTTCCCTTTGATGCACCATAAAATTGATATACTGAAGGATTAGTCTTTATATGGTAAATACATGTCATTAACAGTTATTATAATAATTGAGTGCTTATTGGTCAGTATTTTATTTTAAAAGTTAGTGGACCTGTTGTTACTATCCATGAATCTTAGCCTGACCTCCCGATCTGTACAGGCCAGTAGTTTTGGAAATGAATATTGATCTAATTTAAGATCACTGGTAAGTGATGCTCATTGGTTGGTCTTACTTGTCAGTATTTCTTTGAAGCCACACAATGTATTTCTCACTTATAATATATGTCAGCAGCCTTATTTTTGCTTTCTGACCCTTTCACATGTGTGGTTCATTGTAACATGTTCAAATGTTAAAATATCAATATTTTAATATATTTAAATATCAATTTCAAGAGTTTACTATTTTTTTAAATAATGGAAGCACCCCAATGTGAAGCAAGTAAAACCTATCAAACAGTGACTTCTGGACAGTGGTAACGTCCAGCTCTGACACCAAGTATGAATTCCATTCTTCAGCAAGAGCTTTTCACTTCCCATTCAAAAGCTAGAGCAGCATACTCTACCCATTATCAAGAACATTATTTGTCAAGACGACAAATAATATTTTCTGTATTCCTGCCCAAACCAGGTATGCTAGGAAAGACAGTGCATAAAAAGTGGGTGGCTTTTCACAGTGCCTGCGTGTCCCGGAGGATTACCTCAGCAGACACAGCTCTCATTTTGAACCTGTGAGAAAATAAATCTTACCCTGAAGGAGGACTGAGTGCTGTTTAACAGTTTAGTCAATTACAATTTCTGAATTTCACAGGACTTTATCTAATTGTGAGTACAGAAGCTGTGGGATATGGCCAAATTCTTATATAAGGCTTAAGACTACTATGCCCTTGAATAAATATTAGAGGAGCAGTGGACAAGATTATAGTTGGGCCTTTATTATGCTATAGTTATGCTAGTTTAGTGGTATATTTTTATTAAAAGTGGATATTTTCATTTCAGCAAATCTATTACATCTATTTCAAGAAATATGCCAGTGAAGTTTATGAGTAAATTGATTTTCTTTCACATAGCATAGTTGTGTTCGGTATTTCCCATTTTGTCTCATTAATCACTTGCAGTTTGATTAGTTAGGTTCATTATCGCACTGCAAGTGAGAAACGTGTTTCACTGAAGTAACTGCTCAGGATGAAAATGTAAAAGAATCAGTAAAATATTTGCCAAAATATTTTCATTATTTTGTTAGTCTGACAGCTTTCATAGAGTCAGAATTTTGAAGTGATTGTAACTTTTTTTTTCTAACAAATAATGAAAACAATTCTATACAAAAGGAGAGGGTGGCTGCCTAAGGGTGGGAGCCGGGCATTCCCCAAAGGCCCACATGTCACACTGCAGGGTCCCCAGGGTGTTGCTGAGAGGTGCTGCGGAACATAAGGGGGCTGGGCTTTGGGGTGCCCTGGGTCCCTTGAGGCCTATCCTAGGGGGCACTGTGCACATCCAGCCCCCATCTCTCTTCTTCCTCCCCTCCGAATCTCCTTTCTGACTGATGAGGTTCGTAGTTTGCTTCCCTATTCATTTCCTTGGTGATGTGTTACCTTCTCTCAGACCTGAATTTGGGAAGCCACTCAGCTATGGACAGAAACATAAAAATTGTTCTGTTGATTTGTTTGTTTTGTTTTCTGTTTTTTTTAAATATATTTCAGTACAGGGTCTACAGGGTCTCACTACACAGATCATACTCATAGTGATTCTTCTGTTTTCAGCCTCCAAGCACAGGGATTACAGGAGTGCTCCACCACGCCCAGGCTCAGTGCCATCTCACTAGGTCCTGGGGGCGGGGCTGGCAGGGTGGCACACAGGGGATCGAACCCCCAGCCCCTGCACAGCACGAAATGTCATGTTCCTTGCCTCATATATTTTGTAATAGTAAAGGAATGGCTAAGATATACATTTTTGTATTTCATTAATAGTAACAAAGGTAACTAGAAGCGTGTCATTACATTTACTAAAAGTCTGGAGTCGGGATATGTGGGACTGACACTAATTATGGCACTGGCCAGGCATCAACTCAGTATTTCTTAAATTTTTCTAAATACCAACCTCACTTCTGGATAAGTTGCTGAAGTTTTCAGTGTTTCTTTTTAGAACTGAAGTGCTTAAGGGAATAGAGATTTTCTTTTAAAATAGCTACATGATCGTCTCAATTTGTGCTAGTATGTTCATCTAACAGTGCATATGAGATCTTCATAATGACATATAATTAGATCAACAGAAGAAAGGATGTCAGAAAATATTTTGAGGCAATTTATTTTCTCATGTTGATTTTCATTAGTTGGAATGAGTTTAAATTCAGGTATTCAGTTTTGTCACTATACAAAGAAAAGACATTAGAATTTTAAGTTTGTACCTATAACAAATTTATGTGCTTATAAAACTAACATCAGTATTTTGAGCTACTGTTGATGGTGCGTCAACCTAATTTAATTAAACCCAGAGCTAGTGCAGTGGCATTGCCTCAAACTGTTTTCTGACATCCTTTCTTCTGTTGATCTAATTATATGCCGTTATAAAGATCTCATATTCGCTATTAAATGAACAAACTAGCACAAATTAAGTTTGATAACAGAATTGCTTTGCATGATGGTATCTGTCTTTTTCATTATTCTTAGGGATGTCAATGCTGGAATATGTGGATTAAATATAATATTTATATTTCTCTAGAGTAAAATTAACCTGTTTATTCCTGATATGCCTATTTATTGCACATGTCTTCCTAAATACTATTAAAATGTATTAGGGTATTGAAATTTTAAATATTGTCATTAACTCTCCTCAACGGAGTTATATCTGTGTAAGTGAAAATAATTTTTTAAATAGCTAAATACACCTTTATTAAATAAGAAAATGTGATTCACAAAGACTCATTAACCTTCCTGTTTGTCATAGTTCAGAAAACTTTTTTGTATTTTATTATTATTTTTATTGAAGAACAAATAGCAATTGAAATAATTTAATTGTAATAAATAATTGTGAGTGAAAATAATTTAAATATAAAACAGGAAATTCTGTCTTCTTTAATTTAACATCATCTGACTATGAAAAGTTAATAGCACATATTTGCTTACCTAGCTTTTCTGATGTCTTTACAAAGCACTCAGATTTATGAAATCAGTATGCACACAAATGTAAAAAATTAATCTCTTATGTCATATAGATACATGGTTGATCAGAGAATTCTTCTAGTATTGATCCATTTTTTTCTGTTTATAAATAAATGTGAAATTTTAGAAAGATGTACCCAGAAAACTGTTGAATGGCACTGTAGATTTAAAAACAGCTGTCTAGAGAAGTCTACAAGCATGAAAATAAACTCTTCTTAAAGTATTTCAGAAGTCCAGCAATCACAGAAAGCTTAATGAGTACCTAAGTTTAAGCCCAGAATTTATAAATGTATATCTTCCATTTGAACAATTGTACTCTTAAGGAAATTTTAGATAGTGAACAGATTTAAAGTATATTCGAATACTTGGTATATACCTGTTTATTATCTTCATATAAAGAAACATTGTAGAGACTTATGCTTAGTTTTATATCTAAATATGACTTCTCCCTATATAGTATTTTAATAATTCAATTTTCTGATAATAAGGTAATGCATTTATATTGTCATAAGCTTACAAAATATGTGTAAGTAAATTGAATACAAAAATAAAGAATTTAAAGTTCTGTTTACTCTCCAATCAAGATATTTTTATTTTCCCATTTTGTTTGTACAATAAAATTTACAAATTTAGAAGGGAAAACACAGCCCCAGTTCTCTTACTGTTTTATTCACTTTTCCCACTTCAGTGTTCTTCCTTGGCATGATTTCCTACGTGTGTGTGTGTGTGTGCATGTAAAACATAAGATCAGAATATCCCAGGAGTCAGTGCCCTTACTGAATAAACAAATAGAGATGGGTAAATGATTTAGCATAAAATAAATAATCATAGTTTGAAAATATTAAATTATGTCATTGTCAAATAAAATGAAAGATATGCCATTAAATTTATCATAAGGCATAATTGATAGCAATATATATATATATATATATATATTACTTAAAACTCTTCATGTATTCTATTAAAGAATAGGAAAAAATGCATGTTTTCAAGTGAATTTTACATAAGAAAGGCTGAATCAATTCATATTGCAGTAACCATTCTGTCTTGAGGTTGAGACTGGCCAAAGCCCTAAGTTTTACTCTGTAGTCTTACACAAAGACTAGTCATAACACCACAAGAAATTTGCCACACACCTCAACTCTGCATATTGTGTGAAAGACTTTAGACAAAACATGCAGACCATCACATAATGTATAAGAAAAGTTTATTGCAAAATGTTAGGTTTTTAGAGAGAAAGATAAAATACCCCTTCATGCAAGGAGGTAGGAAGGTGTCAAGGTGACAGTTTGACTGAATAAGGCCATAGATTACATTTGTATGATTAACTAGGTCTTTCAAAAATATCGCTCTTTTCTCAGAGGTCATTGTCCTGGTACAAATAAAATGGGCCATGTTTATCTACTTCAAACCGAAGTAGGCCCTTGTCACCTCCTTAGGTGCATGTGGCCATTTTTAGTTTGTTTTGAAACTTTGAGGTCTTTCTAACCCCTCACCATAGTCAGGGCTTTTTAGAGGCCTCAGACCTTATCAACCTACTTAGAAGAAATCACATTCTCTTGAGATAAAATTTGCAACTGCAAGTCAGTGTGGGTTTTACTTCTAGTTAGTGATGAAGAGGGCAAAGGGGGCAAAGATGTATCTTCTTGGCTTTAAAGTAGTCCAGTCCGTCAGTCTGCCGGCTGTCTATCTTTCTGTCTACTATGCAACTCAAGGTATATAAGGAAAGCAGTAGAAACAAGTGTTAATGGTAAAGTAAAAATCTAATCTTGAAGATACAGCCCTAGAATGCAGATATGTGAAGCGGACAACATAAGTTTTTGAGGATATGTCATTTTGTCACTCAGGATGCAAACCAAGTCAGGAAAAAGATGTCTGCAAAGACACCGGATGAGAAAGGCAATTTATCTTCAATTAGGAAGGAGCTCCTTGTAATCGACTCAGTCCTGCTTCTAGTCCATCACCTCAGCCACTCAGCCACAACTACTGCTTCAGTCTTGCTTCTGCCATCAGCTCCTGGATTACAACAAGCTGAACCCTGTGTCAGCTTATAAAATGGGTCAGAGAAATGTGGCTGGCTAAAGCATGGTGGTACTTTCAAATGTGAATCTGCAAATGATCTACAAATCCCTATGATTCTGCTCAATCTTATCAAAGGTGCCATGTGGATAAAATAAGTCAGGCATTATGTGAGAGAGGATTGAAAGATCCTGAAACACAAGAATTTAATCAGTTCTGCTCTTCAGGAGATTCTGTCCCTTCTAGTTGCAAACAGCATCCAGCAACGGTAGAGACCATAAGCCCTGTCACCGCATCTCCTTGTTTGTCATTGTGCTGTGGGTGCCATTTCTCAGACACACCTGGGCTTAAGGGTTGTCAGTTACATGGAGATTTCTTTATTGAAAGCAAAGTCTTCAGGCATGAATTTGCATCTACAATGTGGTAATTTTTAGAAACTCAACCAATTGAAGACAGTGAATATCCTTTCGACTGTCTGTGCTGTTGCTTCCTTTTATATTTGTTGCTCATGAAAAGTGAAAATGGTCCTGAGTTCCCTTAAGAACAATAATATAGTTGAGTTTATTTTAAGAAATTTCTTTGATGTTAATATAATCATTTTCACTTCTCTCTTTTTTTTTTTTTTTTTTTTTTTTTTTTGGCTGAACCGGGGATTGAACTCAGGCCTTTGTGCTTGCCAGGGAAGCACTTTCTCCACTGAGCCATCTCCCCAGCCCCCCTATATAATCATTTTCCAACTAAAGTATTTCTGCTTCTTGGGTAATGATCAGCTTGGACTGGCCCTCACAGTTAAGCAAGGAATTAGACAAGTTTGTTTAGCTTATTCAAGCAAATAGTTATGTGCCGGAGTCATCATTATAGATACAAGGCAGTGTAGGTGCATCTCAAATTTAAAAACAAAGGAGAGCTGGGAGATAGCTCAGTGGCTTAAGTGCCTGCCTGGCAAGTGGAAGGTCCTGAGTTCACTCTCCGGTACTGGGTGCAGGGAGTGGATATTGCTTTTTGGCATAGATTTCATTTGTTGATTGTTTTGAAGCTGCACTTTTCTATGTGGTGTATGTTGACCTTGCACTCACAGCCATTCTCCTGCCTAAGTGTGTTTGTTGATATTTGATGTTTTTTGCATTTGGATTTCTACTTAAAGAGTTCTTGCCTATGCTTGTGTCCTCTAGAGTTTTACCTATTTCTTCTTATAGTACACTGTTTCTGTTTCAATAGTTAGGTCTTTGATCATATTTGGTTTTTTTCCAGTGCTGGTTAAGACGTAGGTCTAGAATCAATCTTCTACACCTATATAAACAGTTTTACCAGCACTATTTGTGAAAGAGGATATCTTTTCTCCAGTGTATGTTCTGTGCTCCAGGGTCAAAAGCAGATGGTTGAATTTGTACCTAGTTGTTTCCATATCTTCTCTTCTGTTGCACCAATTTACATTGTCATAATGTTGTTTTTGTCATGGAAGCCATGTAATACAACTTAAGGTCCTGAATTATGATTCCTCTTGCTGTGCTCATTTCCTAGAATTGCGTTTGCTACTCTGGATCACTTCTGGTTAAATAAATATGTTAATTTTTTCTAGTCTGTGGAAAATACTACTGGCTTTTTTTGGTTCTAATAGCATGATATCTATATATCAGTTTTGGTAATATGTTCATTTTGAAAGCATTGATTCTGCCTACCCAGGAAGAGGGAATATTTTTACATTTTGATCTCATTTTTCAGAGTACTATAGCTTCTTTTAGAGATTATTTTTACTTACTTGGTTTAGTTAATTCTGATATTTTGTTTTGTTTTTACTATTGTGAATGGTATTGTGTTCTTTGTTTGTTTGATTTTTGAATTTAGGACAGGGTGTATGGGGTCTTGCTATATAGATCAGACTCTAGTGATTCTCGTGTTTTCAGCCTCCCAAGTGCTGGGGTTACAGGTGCACCCCACCACGACCAATTTCAATTGCCGTCTCAGTGCACCTGAGAGGCAGGGCTGGAACAGCATGCCTTGGATTGAACCCAGCCACTGCTCTCTGCCAAAGCAGGCTCTTTAGTCCATTGAGCTATCTGGCCAGCCCTGGCATCATGTTCTTAATTTCTTTCTTGATGGTTAATTTATTTGAATGTTATTGTACAGGAATGTTAATGGTAGTTGTAGGCTCCTTTTGTATTTTAATACTTTGCTAAATATGCCTATTAATCCTACAAGTGCTTCAGTGGGATTTTTTATATACTCTACATAAAGGACCATGTCATCTGCAAATAAGGTAGCTGGACTTCTTTCTTATATCTACCACATTAATTTATTTATCTTGCCTTATTCCTTTGACTAAACTTTTGAGCACTTGGTTAAACTAGCAGTGGTAATGGTCACTTTGTCATGTTCTTGATCTTAGAGGAAAGTCTTTTGCTTTCTATTTATTATGATGTTGACCATGATTGTGTCATGTGTAGCTTTTATCAGATTGAGATAAGGTCTTTCTAAACATATTCTCTTCAGGTTATTTAACATGGTTTCGATGATGTTTGGTTTTGTCTAAGAATTTTTCTACATCTATTGAAGTTATCTTTTGATTTTTTTCTGTTCAT
This sequence comes from Ctenomys sociabilis, assembly GCA_004027165.1. Classification (NCBI taxonomy): domain Eukaryota; kingdom Metazoa; phylum Chordata; class Mammalia; order Rodentia; family Ctenomyidae; genus Ctenomys; species Ctenomys sociabilis. The sequence goes on from PVKA01012258.1 coordinate 22,750, forward strand.
CTATATAATATACCTCACTTACAGATTTGCCTATTTTGAACCATCTTTGAATCTGCAGGACGAGGTTCAGTGTAGTAGTGTAGTCATGGTGTATGATCTTTTAAATGGTCTGTTGTACTTTATTTGCCAGTATCTTCTAGAGGATTTTTACATATGTGTTCATTAAAGAAATTCACCTATGATTTTCTCGTTAAAAATTCTGTTCAATTTTGAAGTCTTTGTAATTCTAACTTTTTGATGTGAGTTTGGCAGCATTCCTTTGTGTATCAATATCACTGATGAATTTTAGGAGTACTGGCAGAGTATCTTCCTTGAAATTCTGGTATAACTGGCAGAGTATCTTCCTTGAAATTCTGATATAATCCTACAGTTGATCCAGCAGGTCCTTGGTGTTTTCTTATCTCCATTTAAACCTCTTCAAGCTAACTAAACAGTAAGATTCTTTCCTAGTGATTTAATTGAAGGGGATACTAAATGAAGGCATGGTACTCTTAAGAAGGTAGAACATAAGCAACTTAATCTAGTGATGTAAAAAATGAAAGGAAATGAGGTAAGAATGATTGTTTTAATCCTAAGGGTCAAATGAGACTTAGCATTAGAGAGAGAGAAAGATCAGATGTCAGACAGTGTCATTTAAAGTCTGGTGTAAAAGACACACAGGATGGGGAGGATAGGAGTTAGTGACTCCAAATCTCTGAATGTTCTCCAAGGTGGCGGGCTAATCAAATAGAGTTATACTAAAGCCAAACAGATGATTCAGTAGGGCCTGGCCTCCACACCAGATGGAAAATCTTCCAGGGAGTAGCTAGGGACAACATTAGGAATTTGAATAGAAAACAGAATTTGTACTCCAAGTAACAGAAGTCCTGACTGAAAGAAAAATTAGGACATGTATTATTAAAATTATGGCAAATAACAAGAAGGTACGCAGACAAAGTGGATCCAGGATGATGAATTTAGCCATCCAATGAAAGCATAGCTTCATTTCTCTCTATCTCCTCTTTATTGGTTCATAACTGACTTGATTTCCAGCCTCACATTCTAAACTAGGGGGTCCGAATATAATCAGTAAAGCTTTTCTCCCAATACTCTGCTAAGAACTTTTTCTGAGGCCGGGGTAGTTGCTCACTGGTATATTACATCCTTGCTCTGCCCAAAGCCCTGGGTAAAATTCCCAAAACCGATAATATATTTTTTTCTTAAGTTTTACCCAATACATCTTTCTCAATTGATTTTTCTCACTGGCCAAAATCCTTCTAAAAGCCCAATCATAAAATGATTCCAATTGCAAAATGATTGCTGGGCCAGCGACATGGCCCAGTGGACTAAGTACCTGCTTTGACAAGCGCAGGGACCAGGGTTCCATCCTAGCCCCCAACCACACCCATCCCACATGCCCCACCAGCCCTGCCCCTGGGGTGCCCTGAGTCCAGATGTGATGATGCATGCCTATAATTCCAGCCCTGAGAAGGCTGAAAACAGGAGGATCACTACAAATCCAAGATATGCAATGAGACCCTGTACCAAATACATAAATAAAAAAATGAAGTGGAGCTAGGGAGATGGCTCAGTGGAATATGCGCTTCCCTGGCAAGCATAAGGGCCTGAGTTCAATGCCTGGTTCTGCCAGAGAGAGAGAGAGAAAGAGAAAGAGAGAGATTGCTCGAATGTGAACAACATTATTAAATTCTTATGTGGATCTCAATTTCCAGATTCCCTCAAAATATTAGGTCATCTGACACCTGAACACAATCCGAATATATTAGCAAGGAATAAGTTGAGGAAAAATAGGGAAAATTCTGAATCTGGCAGAAAAAAAAAATCATGAAATTGACATGGTAGACACATAACTCTGGATACAAAATTGGATGGAGTATGTAGAGACTAGAGGTAAGGTTACAGGGTGCAGAGGCAGGAATTGAAAAGCTTAGAAGCAGGAATAGTGTAAGGTGCAGTGGAAATTTTAAGGAAGGACAGACTATGGATGGAAAGGAGGCGGGGGTGGCAAGGACGTTCTACACAGGGTGAGTGAGGAAAAAGACAGGTATTCATAGACATGGACATGGAGACTTAGCAGTATTTCATATTCTGTTTCCTCTAGGTGGAGACATTTACCTGGGGACTATCTACATGCAGTATTTTCAAATCCTGAACTGGAAGTTTTCTCACAAAAGTGAATTATGTTACCCATAAGGGAATTTGTTAGCTGAGTTCATGGTATTTGAATCAGCTTCAGTTGGTTAAGCAAACAAAACAACAATAAAACCTATCTCCTGCTAGGTGTGGTGGTACACATCTAAATTCCAGCTATCCAGAGGCTAAGATGAGAGGGTCACAAGTTTGAGCACAGCCTCTGCAACTTAACATAATTGTCTCAAAATTGAAAAAAAAATTAAAAAGGCCGGGGACATACATAATATATTCCAAATATACATTTCATGTTTTATTTAGTTACTTGGTACAGGGTCTCACTATGCAGCTGGGACTCATAGTGATCCTCCTATCTCAGCTTCCTCGGTGCTGGGATTACAGGTCTGCCCTACCACACCTGGTTTCTGTGGCCCACTCAGTTCAACCAGAGTCCCTGGGCTGGCACCCATGTGGTACTGGGTGTTGAATGCAAGTCCTTGCACTTGCCAGGCAGACACTTTCTGAGCTATCTCCCCAGCCTGCGTGTTTTAATTTTTAAAATTATAGTAAAAAATGCATTCCTGTAATCCCTCTCAAAATATACCCTCTTTTCTTCAAAGATCCTTTTCTTTTTCTGAAACAGTGTGGAAAGTACTCTTTTTTGAGTGCCTTTACAAAGTGTGATAAAAAAAAAATGCAGTGAATTTCATACAATAGAAGGTGCAGACTCAAGCACTAAGGTGTGTGCCTGCCTCGCTGGAACCCCACTGGGACTTCTGAATCTTCTCTGAAGTCATATTGACCATGACAGGTGAATAATTTGAATCTGTTTAGGACATTAAGAAAGCACAACTGAAGATATTCATGAATATCTTTACATTTTGAGGAGGTATATTTTGAGGAGATTAATGGCAATGTGTCTTTTACTATAATGATTTTTAAAATTTGACCATAGCTTTTATCACAGCACATAGATCAGTGGTAGAGCACTTACCTAGCATACTGGAGTCCCTGGGTTCAATCCCCAGTACCAAAGATAGGTGTGGGCATGTGTGTGTGAGTACACACACACACACACACACACACACGCATGCATGCATGCATGCATGCACACACACATGAACAAGCACACCAAGCTATCTGACAAATTTGGAAAAAATATTGCAAAAAACAAGCCACAAATGGCCTATTATATTTATCTCTTTTATATATTGCATGCTTTTATATATTTTTAAATTAATATTGCAAGAGAAAGAAGCACTACCAATTTCAATTGAATCCTTTAATTGTAATTAACCTGTATTCACTTTATCTTCCAATAAAAGCTAAATTTTATCATATTCTTCACTGTATTTGAAAATAAACAGAATTGTTTATACCCAAAAAGGTTCTAATTCATCTTAAATATTTGCACTGATGATCTGTTTTCTTATCTCTCTGCTTTGTAATTTCATAATTTCCTCAGTCTTGTGTTTTTCATCACTCCTCCTATACATGAAAATGGATAGTATATTTACAGAAAATAATAAAAGCATAATTCTTGTGGATCTGTCTGTGTATTCATGGAGGCGACAGAACGCACACATGCATGGCTCTTGTGAGTCTGAATATGCACACATATGTCTTACAGAAAACCAGTGCTCTACAGACATGTATTATTTTGAATGTGAAAAACAATTGTGTAAATAGCATTATCTAATATGCCATGCATACACGTGTTCTCCTCAACTGTCCTCAAAATGTCACTCACATATATTTTCATTTTATCTTATTTCTTCAACGCATAACCAAATCAAGTATGCTTTATGGTATTTGAGTTTCATGGTCCTTTACTCTCTTTTTTATTGAGGATAGTGTTCACTTCTGGTTTGGGTTCTCTTTGGTGTCAGTATTTTGATGATTTCATCCCTATGGCACATAGAAAATTCCTCAGTTTTACATTGTTAGTTCCACCTTTTGTTTGGTCCAAGTTAAATATATGTGGTAAAAATATTGCATAGGCGAAGTATGCCCAAGTACTGCATAACATCTTTTCTTAAGGCAGTGTATGTGCAGTTGTTTCTAATTGTAAAGCATCAAATTTATACAGCTGTCTTTAGATAGTATATAAAAATTTGTGCAGGCATACAAACACATATGTGTATCTCTCAATATATATCTATTGATCTATTGATCAGTCAAATGATCTACATCTAACTAACTATAGAGAGGTAAACAGAGGTGGTAGGGATTGAAGAGATATAGCTACAAAGAGAGAAAAAAATAGTTACTATCTGTAAATTTAGGTGAAAGTATACCAATCACTAGCATTTAAGCCTTTCTCAAATACATCAAAGTGTAAAGACTGAGGCAAATAATAGGTAAAGTAGTGAAGGAAACATAAAATAGAGTTGATACACTGAGTTACTGGTGTTTCAACCACTGACTGCTCATGTGATGTTGGATGAATCACTGAAAATTTCTGATTTCCTTAAATTTAGATGATAATGCCTTGTTCATAGATTGTTTTAAAAATTACAAAAAAAGATACAGGTGCCTGAACTTTTCATGTATTATACCTTGATACGCAACCCTAGATTCTTCTCCCTGCAGAAGCTCACTGCTCTGTGATATCTCATAGAGATGCAGAAAATGAAGAAAGGGTAGTTTCATCATTTCAGAAAATGGCATGCATTAATAAAGTTGACCTGTTGTTCTATTAAACAAATGAATTTTGTGCAGTTCAGATGACCTTCATAGCTATAAATAAGATGAAGTTCAAGGGTAATTGGTGCAGAGTTAATTAATTTAGGAAATCAATAATAACCCACACATGTCCAAGATGAATATGGACTGCTAAGGAGTGCAATACATTGCAGAGGGCATTCGTGTAAATGTATGAGTAGGTGAGCCCTGAGTTGCTCTCAGAACGCTGGAGTTGGGAGGTGAAGGTCCCAGCACTGCAGCGACAGAACTCACTCTGTGAGCTCCAGAGACATCACGGTTGCCCTGAAACTGAGATAAGATCTGAAGAATCAATTTGTGACTAGAGACTTAATGAACATGTTTACCTTCACAGCCCTCTACTAGAGTTTCAATATAAAAACAAATGAGATAAAGATCATGTGTTTTCAGGTGCTCATATTGAAATACAGCAGACTTGCATAGGTAATTACAATGAACTCCTTCTTGCATCATTTAGTGGATTTGACTACTATACGTTTTGAAATACCGTATGAGTATTGCGATCCTTTTGTGAAAGTGGTAACATTTCAATTGAGATTGTTTTTATTTTTGAACAATTTTAAATGTTAGAACTGAAAACTATTTCTAGTCTTAAAATATATCATCTCTTAAAAACTTAAGATTACTTCGTTCTTCATTTTTATAAGGTCAACTAGTAATAAGAAAATATACAGTGTAATATTTTTCCCTAGAAAACCTTAGGTTTATACTCTTTAGGATGTCTGCTACTTGATTTGGCCCTGGGTTTAATCTATGATTGAGAAAAATTCACCAACACATTAAGGTTAACTGAAGAATTTCAAACAGTATTTGAAAGTCTGATGTAATGAATGTTATTGAAGTAATGCTCTGTTGACTTTTCTTTATTTACCTTCTCCTTGTTTCCTGTAAAATATAGTAATTGGTTACTTTCTTTATATATTTTTTCCTTTGCTTCCTGCCCTTTCCACCTTCCCTTCTTTTTTTCTTCCTTCTTTCTCTTTTCTTTCATTTCCTTCCTTTGTCCTCCATTACTTTAAAGTTTGGTCTGACAAGCAAGGAGCAAAGTAGATTCTGAATGGAAGATATGTCATGATTGTCTTTAAGGCTGATGAAACTTTAAGTTTCATCGAAATAACCAATGAGGTCCCAAAGGACATAAAATTTCAATTATTAAATATTTGAACAAAGTGGGCATCAAATTACTCACTCTTAGTGAAGAGAACTACAAATAGGAAGAAACAAGGCAGATTGATTATGCTACTTTTGGGCTGGAATTAGACACCTGTTGTGAAGCTTTTAGTTTAGGTAGAGATGTATAGATGTGCATGTTCATAACACATTTACTCCCTAGATACAGATTTTAAAAGTTCTATCTGAAATAGTAACTTGAAATAATGATTTCATCAAGTACGCAGATACTAGGTTCAGTTCTCTTGTATTAAAATACAACAGGATTTGTATTGAAATACAACAGGATTTGAACCCAACACAAGAGTGATTAGGACAGTGAAAATCCAAATTAAGTCTGAAATCACCTGTTTTACATGTTAGTGCTCAAAATCTACTGAACCAATGTAGAAGTATTGTAACATGTGGAAGAAAGTTTGGAGACCCTCCTCAGCAAGCCTGGGACACTTTGAACCTTCAGGCCCCTTCAAACAAATGTCAGTAATAACAAATTACAAGCTCTTACATAAAAAACATCTCTGAATTCCTGCTGATATGGAGAAATGAATACTGAGTAAAAATAGAAAATCTCTTTCTTTTTAAAAAATGTTGACTAACATAAAAGGAATGCTAAAATAGAAAACCAGTATTTTGCAAGCACTACACAGTCATAGATTAGTCAACTCTAATGAGAGCACGCTAAAGCTGGAGAGTAAAAATTTGTGGAGAGCAGTCCCACAGTAATCTCCTTCAAAACATTAATTTCATTAGAAAACAGTAAGCTTGCAGTGATAGTTGAAGTAATTACCTTAAGTAAATGATCACTAGAAACTGCATAACTGGACAACTTTTCTGATCTCTGTGGTAGAAGTACAACTTAGAATAAATCAAGGAAATTGAGGCCAAAATGTATCACAGAAGCTAACTAACTGCTCATACTCTTTCAAATAATCAAAAAAGCACAAAAATAAAGGTAGCAATTAGGTTCCAGGATAAAAAAATAGACTAAAGGAACATCATCAAAGCTATGACAAAATGGGGTCTTGAATTGGGTCCTATGCCAGAAGAGAAAATAACAAGAACAAACATCTGAAGGGTCGATGATGGGGATATTTGCTAAAATTTGAATGGTGTATATCACAGGATAGTCTGCATGATGGAAATATTTTCATTGCTGACATACAAGTATAGATAATTTTACTGCAGTTATGCACAGTATCTTTTTCTTTTTCTCTGAATTTAGGAGAGGGTCTACAGGGTATCACTATGTAGATCAGAGTCATAGTGATCCTCCTGTTTTCAGCCTCCCAAGTGCTGGGATTACAGGCATGTGCCACCACACCCAGTCTCAATTATCGTCTCAGTGTGCCCCAGGGGTGGGGCCAGCTCAGCAGGCGGGGATCAGATCCCCACCACTGTGCACTGCCTAAGCGGGTGCCTTAGTCCACCGAGCTACCAGGCTGGCCCTGCAGTATCCTTTATAAATTAGGAAATACATAAAAATTTCACAGGTAGGTGATATCCTCTCTGCAACTTAGATGTAATTAAGAAATATTAATACACATGTGCGCACACACACACACACACACACACACACACTGAAGGAGTTGAAAAGGAGAAGATGGAGAGATCAAAGGGAGAGAGGAGCAAGGAAAGACAAAAATAGACATTTTAAGTATGATTCCTGGATAATGCATAAAAGGAGATCCTTCTGTTTTAGGAGATACAGAAATATAGACATGATGTTCATGACATTAATAGTTCGTTACTATAAATTCCTTAAAAATTTCACAACTAAATTGAAGTGTAAATCTGTACAAAATGTCCAAATAACCAAATTGATAATTACTGAGCTACACTGCAGGGCATTAAAATTCTATTTTATCACCTGTGGTAGTGGCATCCAAAGCATGTAATATGTTGATTGTGGCAAAATGACTTAATTTTTTGCCAGTGATTTTGCCTTTAAGTTTAATACCCTCTAAATAAAGAGAATACAAACATTTTCCTGTGGCCTATGAAAGATGTACTTTTATTTGCTTATGAAAGAGAATAAAAATGAGAATAAAGAGAATAAAAATGTTAAAAAGCATTATAAGGGGCATTTACCTTTCTACATTTCTACTTATGCGTCTTTGAATTTAAACTTTATTAAACCATAATATTCTCTCTTATCCCATCGTGTTGTGTTATTAACCAAGACAGACTAATACCCTTATAGGTTTGGTTGTAAAACCTTTTTACCATCTTTACTATAACAGCATTTTTTTTTTTACTTTTAAAAATTCTTAATAAGATTTAACCAACATTTTTTTTTACTTTTATCTTTATCCCTTCAATATAAAATACTGTTTTATCTTCCTAGCCATTTGTCCCCTATTTTATTGAATTGCACCTAAAAATACACTAAATAAAAGGAACAGTTTTTTGTAGCTAACTTCTTTTTTTTTTTTTTTGTCTTTTTTTGAGACAGGGTCTCAACTATGCAGTTCAGGCTGGCCTTAAGCTCACTTTGTAGCTCAAGCTGGTCTCGAACTCATAACAATCCTCCTGCCTCAGCCTCCCGAGTGCTGGGATTACAGGCATGCGCCACCACGCCCGGCTCTGTAGCTAACTTCTAATTTCTTTGTTCAATGTGTGTGTGTGCATGGGCATGTGTGTATTCTTGCATGATCACTATTCTGGAGTTCAAGATAAGTGAGTTTTAGTTTTTATGAATGATTTCCTACAAATACTACTAGTTATTTATTTATTATTATTTTTTATTATCTATTGATGCAGGGTCTCTCTACGAAGCTTGGACTCATAGTGATCCTCCTGTCTCAGCTTCCTCAGTGCTAGGATTACAGGTGTGTACCACATGCCCAGAGTTCTAGGACAGCGTGGCATGCGGTACTAGGGATCGAACTCAGGTCCTTGAACTTGCCAAGCAGGCACTTAGACTGCCAATCTATCTCCCTAGCCCCACTACTATGGTTATTTATTATCTCCAATCTTTCTTCTAAAATTTTAGAGTGCAATTAATAAAATATTTTTAGCTTCACAAAGAGCTTATTGATCATATTGATGATAATAACCTTATATTTAAATATGTGCTTTGATTGTACAGGCAGCTATTACTTCATTGTAAACTAATACAATTATGAAGGCATTACATCGGAAAGTACAAACCCCACATATTTGATTTTACCTTATAGTCAAGGGATCAGATTTCAAGCAGGCCTATGGAAACACATTGCAAGCTCACTAGTGTTCCGTATATTCACCAAGTTCTTTCTCACATTAGAATGCAAATTAATTGAAGTAATACCAAGGCAAATCCGTGGCTTAAAAATTCAGCGCTGGATGTTCCTTTTATTTTTCTTGTTGAAATTACAAGATCTATTATTAAAAATGTCAAATCTGTATTTCACATAAATAAAAATTGTCATGGCATGGTGATAACATATTTTACTCTCAATTAAAATTCTATTCAAACACATATTTTATTGTAAATTTATTGACATTACTTGTAAAACTGATGCACTTGCTAGCATACAAATACAAGATTTCCTTGTTACTAAAATCTGCACATTACATATCAAATGGGTCTGCTTGTATTTTTAAAAAATAGTCTATAAAGTAGTAGTGTTGGTGCAAGAAAGTTTTTGGGAAAGTTATTGATGAGAAGAAACTTTAAAGAGGTGTCTCTGTAGTACCTCCTTCAATCACATTAATAATGTAGGAAAACCTTAGGGAAAATGGCCAGAAATGCAAGCTCATTTGCTAGCCTTTGAAGTTAAATACAATTTTATGAGGAAATTGTCCCAAACACCATTTCTGTACTTTGTGCTTAGTCCTGAGCAACTTGCTTCCTAAGAACAGCCACTGGGGAGGAACTTATTTTCCTCTGCTCATAGGGGAAGCAAATAAGAGCAAGATGCTCTCATTAATTTGAAGTCCACTGTCTGAGGTTTGCATTTTTCTCTTAGCAGATAATGAACAGAGAAAAAGGCCAGAGGTAGGAAAACATAGAGGAAGGGATCAAAACATACTCTTGCTTGGGGTTTGTGCAGGAATGAAATGATGGAGACTTCATGATTAATGAAAGCTGTTTCTCAGTGCCTTCAGCCAAGTGCATGGAAAATATCACCAGCATTTGATGTAACATTCAAAAGTAGAGTTGATAAATGCAATCTAGGAGATTAAATTTAGGAGAGAGCATGAAACTAGGCATGGTATAGATATGTAGTCAGCAGAAGAATACTGATTAAAAATACAGGCAACAACAATTGATGCTTGAAGCCCTTTAGTATTTTGTTTCTTTTTTTCATATATATATATATATATAATTAAGAAACAAATGGCATTGAGATAGGTTCAAAACCAATTAATAGGACAGTTTCAATAATTAATGCATTGCATATTGCTGTCTTCATAGTGCTTATTCATAGTGCAAGATGCAGACATGATATCCTGTCCAAACACTGTTAGTTCAAATCTTTCTTCTCATTGAATTCAGAGAAAGTAGCTGTGTATTTATCCTAACTATTTTGTATATACAGATACAAAATGGTCCTTCATTTGTATCCCGTTTTCTTCTGGATGGTTAAGACCAAGAAAAGCAAGACCTGTATCATAAGAAATGTAACTTTTGTATCTGAAAAGGTCAGTCAAGTCCCCCCAGGATTTTCCCTGAAACCCTGTACCGCAATTTGTAGATCCTTTGTCAGTGTCAGCCGTGTGGATGAGTCACGGCCGTTGCATGACAAATTTGCTCTCTGTGAAAGCCTGAGAGAATATGACTCTCCTTAGGCACTTACTGCATCACTGATCCCTTCCTCTGTGGCCCCATAATCTCCTTGATCAGAAAATTTGGTGGGGTGGGGGCCTGGGAGATGTCTCAGTAGAATAAGTGCTTGACTAGCAAGAGCAAGGACCTGAGTTCAATCCCTGGTTCTGCCAAAGAAAAAGAAAAAAAAAAAAAGTTTGGGACACAACTGAATTATAGGATGTTGCAGTACAGGTTCTCCTATGTCCTGAGTCCTCACTGATCTTGAAAGGTTAGGATCAAAATGTTGGCTGTCCTTGCAGCCCTTCTTTTTCTCTGTATTTTGGTCTACAAATTTAAGTTGTCAACCTTCTAGAAGAGAAGTGTAATGATATTATTTCCCTATAACTTGAGCAGTTGAGCTTAACCTCCATATCTATACTATCTCTCAAGTAAACATTTATGTAGAAAAGGGGGTAATAAACGAAGACAAGAGACAAGAAGAAAATGTTGTAGGACTGTTCTGCTACAATGCTGTATATGGTTAGATTTCTAAATTTCTGTATAAAATACGTAATGATTTTTTCATATTTTTAAAAATATTGTTTTCTTTTTTCTTCACATTCTGTAGGAATTTATAGTTTAACATATCAATACTTGATGGAAAATACCTGTTCCGTGTTATGTGTAAGATGTTTGGTAAACAACTTTGTTTCTGCACATGCATTGAGACAATTTTTTGTTTTATAGCTTCCTATTTTGAAGAAGAAGAAAATACTGTTCATGTGAAAAAGTTAACTGAGGAGAAATTATATGTGTCCTAGGAATAAGTAAAATATTTCTTGTAGAATTTTGTTAAAATTACACAACCTTTATTAAATAGTTTGGGTACACAGAACAATGAAAAAAATAGTGCCTTATTCTTAATGATTGGTTAGACAGAGCAGACATTATATTTTTATTTAAATCCTAGTATTCCGTTTTATACAAAGAAATTTTTTCTTTTTCTTATACTATTTGCTACTTGAAAATATGGTATAATGTTTGAGGAAAATGATAGGGAGGCGGAAAATTGAATGACTTTTTTAGATAGTATTAATGTAGAAAAATGACTTAAATCATTTCCATTTTACTCTAATATATATACACTCGAAATATCTAAATAGAATGTGTTTTTCTTCTAAAATATCTATTAGTGTGTTTATTACTAGTTGTCCTTTCAATTATAGTGAAACCATTTTCTAAGGTCTTATAAATTACTCTATATCTGGGGAATTAGAATGTTTATATTCATCTTCCCTGAGACTATAAAAATAAAAAGCAGAATCACTTCTATAATTTAAGTCATTATAACTGCATGTAGTTGAGTAAGGAAAGAATGTCTAACAATCCATGTAAGCTGAATCTTCTTCTTCAGATGGTGACACCACTTCTGTGGTAGGAGCTAGGAGTTGCAGACCATGTTTTTAACATTGATTTCTGTTGGTGGTTCTAAGCTTCATTTCCGAATGATATCGTAATGTGGTCAGTTATTCATGGGGCCATGTAATTCTTATCTTACTCTTTTGCAAAAATCCAAATGAAAATCCAAACATGAGTCAAAAATACTTAAATATATTCATCACAAAATTTAAATGTCTGTCAGGAGAGATAAAGTGGTACTTTTAAAAAGCTGCTAGATTAATGATATTTTAAGCTGCAATAGTTCTTAGGTTGAACATTTCTCCATACAACTATTCCATTTCTCAAAGTTTTCCAACATTATCTTCTAACATTTGTCTTTAATAGGAAAAAAGTTTATTTGAGGCTGCAACCCAAAGTATAGTTACTGAAATTCAGAATGGCATTAATCACATGGTTTACTTTTAGGATAAGTGCACTAATAGAACACATAACAGAAATCAAATAAATCCTATAATACTTTGTCTAGTTAAAGTAAGTTTCCAGCCAGGCATGGTGGCGCATACCTGTAATCCCAGCACTTGGGAGGCTGAGGCAGGAGGATTGTTGTGAGTTCGAGACCAGCCTGAGCTACAAAGTGAGCTTAAGGCCAGCCTGAACTGCATAGTGAGACCCTGTCTCAAAAAGACAAAAAAAAAAAAAAAAAGTAAGTTTCCATCAAAGTAAATACCCATTATACACATTGTGAAACTCTTTCCCATCATAATCCTTAAAGATAATTCTTGCATCAGTGATGGTATACTGCACCACACCTGGAATTTCAGTCCATACAGTATACCTTTAATTGCTTTAAACTACATTCCTCCTTCATGAGAGATGAACATATTCACAGAAGGAAAGTTCACCAAAATCTCGACCTATGCCAGACAGTGCATTCAGGATGGGAATTCGGTCAGTGAATCGTCCACACTGGGTTCTCATGCTTAAGGAGCTTGGTGTTGGTGGTAGATTTATCTTAAGTCACAAATCCTTCTAGTCAATATTTCTTCAAAGATATTTTAAAAATAAAAGAAATTTTAAGAGACAGAATAAATTTAGATATACCACACATGGAAGGCACATATTGATAATGACTAGAGATTTATAGAAAATTAGGTCATAAAAATATTGATAACTCTTATTATTTCCCATTCTTAGTGATAGAGTAAAGTTCTAAGAATTTATTTAAACTCTGCAACAGTAAATCTCACTATGATAACACAATCTCCCATTTCCCGATTTAAAAAATAGGGACTAAGCTGTATATAACCTGCCTAAAATCACATAAATTCCGTGATAGACCGCCCATGCCCCAGCCAAGCCCATTGTGTTGTAAAACAGAAGATGCCTTTATAACATTCAAATATTGTAATGCCTGGAGGCTTAAACAGATTCTCCTATTTCTGAGGTTTCATCATGATTCATTTGAAAAGACCCCTTGATATATGTGTGGAGATACCAAGAGCTCTGAGAACACAAATCTGTGACTCAGAGACGTCAGGGATGAGGGCCCCACGTACCGTCAGGAGCATGTAGGAAAGTCTGTTGTTGTTCTCATTTTACCTAATGATCCTAAGTTTGTCTTTTGGAGGATATCAGACAAATGACCTGTTTCTTCTATTTGTTGTCTCTTCATATATTTGAGAACAGTTTGTTAAATCTGCTCTATTTTATGGGTCTTTCACTGGAATATTAAAAAATAATTTGTACAATGGGAAGGGGAGCAGTACACTGAAAGGAGAGATCAAACTGTCACTATTTAGAAATGACACAGAGTATTTGGAGTTGTGGTGTTTTCCAAAAAAAAGACAATTCAAGACGCATAACCTTTTTAGTTAGAAACACGGAAACCCTTAAACACTGAACACTGATATTAAGGAATACTGGGTCCTGGATATTATTAAACAATTCATATTTTAATGATTTGATAAGGGCCTGTGAGATAGCTTAGTGGTTTAAAGCACTTGCTTTAGCAAACTTAGGCAAAGCCAGGGACCGTGTTTGCATGTTCAGTACCAGATGTCATTCCAACCCCAACCTAGGGTGGGCTGAGCCAGCCACAAAAAAAAAAAAGTTTTATAATAAAGATATTTGTAAGGTATTTTTCTTTTCAGAATAATTCTAAAATATTTATGCACAAGATAATGTAGTAACTGGGAACATGCTTCATAATAATATATAAATTAAACAATCAAGAATGGATAAATAATATTGCTTATGAGTTGTTAATTTTTAAACTAGATAGTGATAGGATTTATTATATGATGCCACAATTATATACTTGAAGTTTTGCATTATAGGAAATACAGATTAAAATGCAAATACAGTTTTTAAAAATAATAAAATGAATCATTTTTAGTCATTATTTACTCTGATCAAAATTTAAATATTTAGGGGCCATGGAGATAGCTCAGTGCTTTGAGCATCTGCTTGGCAAATTCAAGGACCAGTTTCTGTCCCCAGCACCTCATGCTGTGTGGCTCCACAATTTTAATGGTGCACATTAAAATTCAGGGAAGATATAGATCTTTGTTTCTGCTACACAAAGCATTGTTGCATCATCAGTAAATCTGTCCTTTATTTTCTGTAAGACGGAACAATTTCCTTCTTTTGAAAAACTCTTAAGAGTTGTCCTGATCCCTGGGAATTACATATATGTTATAAATACTGTCTGCCTGGTTTTCACATTGTTTTTCATTATTTGTAGTAATTATTTGTCATGAAAATATTTTATTTTCAGAAATTCTCTACAATCTTCTAAAATACTAAGTATCTCCAAACCCATAAACACAAATCATAAAACCTCATCTTCCTTAATCCAATTTAAGCCTATTTATATTTATACGCTATTTCGTCCCCCCTTTATGTGCTTGTCTGTCCTCTTCTCAACATGGTTTCCTCACTTCTGTCCTCACTCTCATTTGCAGCCACCTTATCTGATACCTTTTGTCTTCACTTTTCTCCTCATGTTCCTCTTTTCCTTCTAAAGATTTCTTCTAGCAGTACATAATCTTGTAGCACTCATACAAAGTCCATCCTCTTCTTGGTTTTTTCCTGACATACCACTTCACCGATACTCAATTTACTTTTCAGAGATAGTGATCTGATTTCAATTTCTATCTTTCATTATAGTGGCCTCCTTCAAGGAAGTTCAGTCCACAGTGTGGCGTGTCTGGTTAACTCAGCACCAGCTCAAAACCTGCTTATTTTTAACATTTAAATTCATGTGCAACTGTACCTTATGAGGAAAAAAAAAAAAAAAAAAAAAAAAGCAACTTCAGGCAGAATGGTCCCAAATGTCTTTGTATATGGGAGCAGGCAGATCTTTCGATACTATTGTTGAAAAACTGGAGAGTTTATTTTGCAGAATTTACACATTAATAGTCGTTTCAAGAAAGCATTAACAAAGCTTCTAGTACTAGAAGTTGAAATAAAGAAATAATGTAATACTTTGGGTTTTGCTTTTCTTCACATGAAGTCCAGCAGCTTTATATTATGACGCACTACTTTTCAACTAATTATGTATTACTTTATTATATATTTGAGGTCATGATTTTCTCAGAATGATTTTCTCATTAGATCTCAATGAAACACAAACTACAAGGATGAAAGATGCAGTCTTTTTATACGCTGATATTTAGTATGCAGAAATCTTAAACTGTCTGATCACCAGATACAATTTGATTCAACAGGTGACTGCATGCTTCATTCATATTTATATCTCTATCTATATGGTAATGTCAGGGACACAACTTAGAGGCCCTGCCTCCCACATGGCTCCGTCTTGTGTTCCCAGCATTTGTAACTTTTATTGCAAATGAAATGTCAAGTGTGATGGCCTGTGCGTGTCACCCAATCTGGGAATCCTGTCTCTCATGCATTCGTGTGTTCCTCCTTCTAAGTAGCATAATAAGCAGTCAAAACCTTTTTGATTGTCGACGTCTTTTTTCATAGTCTTCTTATGTTTAGTGGAGAATGAATGAGGTGACTCTCCAAAAGTTATTAGATTAAAGCATTTCTTGCAGATAATAGGATGATCTTATTTTTCATTTCAACTTGAATTTTGTACTGAATTACAGAGCAGGGAGTGAAAGTAATATATTCCACATCTCAGAGAGCAGTATTTGTTAAAACAGAATATTGATGCTGATATTTGCATTTACTAAGCTTACTTTCCTTGTGAAATAAAAGAAGGATTTGTTGAAGGAGCAGACAAAATTTCAAAATGTTTGATTTTAGGGCCACTCATGTTTATTTCACATTTAAAGCAGTAAATAAATATTAATTGGCGCTTGAATCACTGGAATATCTGTTAACTAATGTTAAACAAGACAAAGCAAGGTCTAGCAATAGTGCCATTTTATGTTTTCATTTTGCTTGGAAACATGTTTACTCTGTGAAGATTACCCTGGGAAGAATAGGGCCTCTTCATCCGGAGGTTCAGAAGACAGGGTGACAACTGTGGGTCCCTTCTCAAAACAATAACAATAATCTTTGTTCTAGATATATTACCTTCAAAGTTTTTAGTTTCTTTCCCATTCTTTAGGCTTTTTTCTTCTTTTTGTATCATTAAAGAAAATTCTGCTAACACCCTAGTATCATATACTACACAGTCTTTACCATGAGGCACGTAGCAAAATTTTGTAGAAAACTTACCAAAATTTTTCAGTGATATATAATGAGACAATTAGGAATCTTAGAAAAACACACACACACTCTTTTCTTTTGTCCTCTCTGCTCCACTCCCCTCCCCTTCGCTTCCCTCCCATAGCTTTCTACCCACAACCCCTACTGTCACTTTTCAAATTTTTGGTCAGTAGGGTCTCAGTAATTACACCTTTCTCTGACCTACTCTTGCTTTAATCTGGGGACTTACACAAAGGAGGAAATACCATTGAAACGATACATTTGAGAATCACAAAACCTTTAAACCCTAAGTATTAGTGGTAACAAAAAATATTGGGTTGCTATCTCAAAAATATTACGCCACGCAAACTTCTCAAGCCCACAGCTTTCAGCTTCTCTGCTTCCTCTTTCTCAAGCCTTCGTGCAATTTCATCTCACTGTAGCACACCTCAGATCGTATTTCTTTCCCCTTAAGATTTTCTGTGATTTCCCCTTGCCTATTAAATCGAGGACTTACCTGGATTTCATCACTTCAGCTGTTACCAACATGCAGCTGACCAGCTTTAATTCTTTTTCCTACATGGTCCCCGGGCTTGTGCAATTCACAGTTTCCTACTTTAGAAGATATCACTTTTTTTTCTGCTTAGAATGTGTCCTCTTATAACTTTCTGTCAAGGTTTAAACCATTTTCTACTGCCTGTTTAGGATCAGAGTCATCATAAAAGCATTTGAGCCCAGTGAAATGAGAAGCCACTTAAATGCTTTCATTCACCTCCACCCTGGCACTTGCCTTCTTCTTTTTTATTGTCATCGTGCACTTTCATAGGAAACACTTTCCAAAATTATATAAACACTAATCTTAAAAGCAGTAGAACATATCAGCAATAAAACATATGTGGATATGTAAAATATGCTACTAATATGGATAAGGATATTATTGAATATAGTTGGTAAGCATTGTGTTTTTTTCTAAAACTGGAATCGACAACTTTGAAAGTTTCTGTTCTACAGAGATTAAAAATATTATCAGAAATTTAAAGCAAAAACATTAAGAATACTTAATCAAATATTTTTATTTCATAAATTTCTGATCACATAACCATCACATTTTACACAATCGTTAAAAAGCCAAAATTATAAGATGCTTTGTGAAGCTAGTTTTACTACTAAGATCAAATAAAAGAAGCAATCTTTTTTTTTCATGTATTTGGTGCAGGGTCTTGCTACACAGCTCAACTCATAGTGATCCTCCTGTTTTCAGCCTCACCAGCCCTGGGATTACAGGTGTGCACCTCTACATGGGTCTCGGTAGCCAGCTCAGCGTGCTTGGGGGAAGGGCTGGCAAGGCATGCGGTATCAGGGATCAGACTCTGGTCCCTGTGATCTTGCTCTCCAGAGGCAATCTTCAATAATTAAGAGTAATATTGTAATTTTATTGTTTCTAAATAAAAAATTATTTTAGCAGGGGCCATTCTAGTTCACATGAGGATTAATAAATGTTTTAAAAATCCGTATCTTCATTACCCTAAAAGTTGTGATATTTAATTATTAATTCAGATAATAATTCCTGGAGGATTGATTGTGTCAGTCACTGTGATACAAACTGTAAAGATTATACCCACACATTCACCTTGTTTTTCTAACCTAATTTTTTTTGTGTGTGTGTGAGTTAGAGAAATTCGCACTACTGATTTCACAGCAAAAGTCTGGACCTTAGCTGCCTGCTAAGATAAACATAAAATAACCTAAGTTCTTCTGGTCCGGGAAATGACTGACTGGTTTGCAAGGCACTGGCTGGTTTCACACTGTCCACAGGAAGTTCTGAGGCTGTGCAACTCCTTCCTAGAGCCCTACAGCCGCCATCTTGGGAACTAGGTCTTAAAAGAAAAGCTGCTGGTTCCCACAGGATTCCAGAGTGCCTCTGTCCAAGACATGCACAGGTTGCGATTGCAGTCTTTGAAGCAGTGGCTCTCAAATATATTTAAATCTAGTATGAACTTTCTTTCCCCCAAAACAGATGAGAAACTTCTTGGCTAGGCAGTCTGTATAATAATCTATTGTCACAGTATACACACAAGACAGGAAGATGTTTTCTGTAACATTTCTTATGAGTAGAAAGAAATTGTGAATATGGACACAGACATTAGGAAATGCATTTCATCCCTAAATATTTGCCCTTTTCATTGGATAAAAAAATTAGAGCTGGATGTTTCAGCTACAAAATTAGGGCTACAGCTAAAAGTCTTAAGTTATTGTTTACACAACTCCAACTAATTGGTATAAATAATTACTTAGTAAACTATACTGGCAGACATGTGTTTGCTTAATTTTAGATAGTTATCCCATGAGTAGCCTAGCTTCCTAAATTAATGCTGAAATTTGGCTGAGTCACAAAGTAAGCAAAACAGCAGCCACGGAAATATTACAGGTAACAGAGATATTTCTGAAATGCCCTTTAATTGTCAGTTGAACTTATTTTTCACCTACTCCACTGTATATGCATACATAATATCCTGGCATTTCTGTTTTCAGTTTTGCCTAAACTATCATAATACCTCAGGCCACACATAATTTGATTCTCCCTAGCTCAATTTTTCATTCCAAGGAATATGGCATTTCATAGTACTTTTTTTAACCTAAATTATACATTTCATAAAAAAGGAATATCTGGGCAAAATTTAAATGTGATATTCACCTGACAATTGGATGTTATAAAATAATCTAATGTACATAATTATTTTGTTAACATGTGAGTCATAAAACTGTCACCATGAAGAATAATTTTGGACACAACAGGTTTAATTCATTTTAATATTTTATTTGAATTCATATAAATTTTTTGATATTCTTGAAAAATTCAGTATTAATCTTCACATATTTTCTCCTAAAATATATTTTTATATGCTTTATATTCACTAAAATAAAGAATATATTTTCTGATATTTTATAACAATGGCAACTTTGCTTTGGTAATGTAACTTTTTCAGCAGGCTACCACTATAAATTGACATTATTTTTAAATAGCATGTAAAATACAGAAGAATACAGCACATGAGAATCCGTGATGATCTCAGAGTCACAGCACAGATTTTTAATAAATTTAAATATTAAAATCAGAACTTAGATTCTATTACTGACTTCTCTATTCAGTCATTTTAAGAGTCAGTTTGTGAATATGTTAGTGTTATGTCAAATACACTATTAAAATAAGCAGGAATAGTGCCAAACGCCAATAGTTTGTGCAGTAAGAGTGCTGTTGCAGTGGCAAAGAAGGGATTTGGATTCAGGCTAGTGGTCAGTGGAGTTTTCCTACTGCATATATTGCTGGAAGGACATTCTGGAAGGGAACAATATGAATGAAGGCTCATAATTCTGGAAGTTCTGGGAAATATTGCCTTACTGCATGTGAAATTGAGCAGGTAGGAAACAAGAAAAAGGAGGCTGTAAGACAGCCATGGCCAGCTTCTCAGGGGCTTGCAGCAGTGGCTGATGTGGTCTTGTGCCAGATGCATCGCGGAGTGTTCTACACGAGATGCTTCACTGCCTGACCCCACTGTCCCACGCAGTCTGCGGACAGACCCAACATGTGAAGTGAAGGACTCTTCAAGGCAACCGTGTTCCCATCTTGAAATGTTGCTCCTAAGAGAGCAGTAAGGTTGGAAACAATGAAATGTTTGCAGATGCAATGTCTTTAGCTTGCTTTGGTCTATAAAATTGCCACAAATAGAGAGCCTGCCATTTAGCTCAGAAGTTCAAGCACCTGCTTATGCAACTAAAGTCAGGCACAGTTTCCTGCGGTTCAGTCCCCAGCTCCACATGCCTTACCAGACCTGCCCGAAAGGCAGCTTGAGCCAGCCAGAAAAAAAAAATAGTTTGTTAAATTGCCACAAATGACCAAAGTTAGTTTGAAAAGACATATAAAGTACGCTTATGTATACTAATAGATCATGTCAGAAGTTGTTGATTTGAGCCTTTTATAGCTCAGCATATTAATATGGTCTTACTTCTATACTTCCTTGTTATACTTTTCTGCCAGATGGTTCAGACCAAGATAAAGCAAGACCTATATAACAAGAAATGGAACTTTTGTATCTGACCAGGTCAGTCAAACCCTCCCAGGTATTATCCTGAAACCCTGTACTGCAGTTTGTAGATCCTTTGTCAGTGTCAGCCATGTGGATGAGTCACAGCCATTGCTTGACCAGTTTGCTCTCTGTGAAAGCCTGAGAGAATGTTTTCTCTCCATGTGACTCTCCTTAGGCACTCTACATCATCAACCACTTTCCTCTGTGGCCCCATAATCTTCATTGCCAGTCCTATACATAACCCACTACTGTTATGGACTATTGATCTGTATTGGATTCTTTTGCTGAATTCACACACCTGTAATATTTAAATGGCAATGGAATACCCATCTCTGACAAAACTAAACAAAAATGGGATTCAAATAAAGTACCATTTTGTATCTGTATATACAAAATAGGATAGATACACAGCTACTTTCTCTTAATTCAATAAGAAGAAAGATTTGTACTAATAGTGTTTGGACAGGATATCATGTCTGCAGATTGTACTATGAATAATCACTATGAAGACAATAATGGGCCATGTATTAAATATTGAAACTGTCCTACTAATCAGTTTTGAAACTATTTGTTTTTCAATAAAATTAATAAAAAACAATTTACAGATCAGTCATATAATGGTTCACTCTGTGACAAAATCAAGAAACATATTCATATAATTAGAATTCTCAAAGTTGAAGGGACAGGCAATAAATATTTAAAGATTAAAAAAATAGAAAACAAAAAATAAACAAATAGTAAAAAACATACTAAGCAGTCGATATCCAAAAATAGATGGCAGTAATACAAAGGTGAAATACAATTAAAGTATTTCAGTCTGACTCTAGAATATTTTGCATAGTTTGATAGCATATTTGTCTTAACATGTTTACCTAATCAGTATGTTCAGGTCATAGAAAATATTTAATTGTTGAATAATACCTTTTGACCTTCTTGATCCTCAAAATGAATGTGGAATTAGCATACATTTCTTGACTAATGACTACATTTAAGAGAATAAAGTTGCTATTAAAATAATTCTATCCCATTCTCAAGGAGCAAAAGTTTTAACAAGGTGAAAAATTTTATTCTCCTAATTTGTATTACTAAAAATAAATATTTTAAAATGGGCTTCTTACTATCTAATGCTTAATATTATTATACTATTGATAATATCAGATGACTAGAATTGATTTATGCTATTTATTTTAGGTATTTACTTATTTGAAATATTTATGAAGTTCTCCTCTGACTTAGGTGTTAGGCCCATTCTTTTATACACATTTGTCCGGTATTATTACCTATGTGGTACTGATGATAATTCTTATATCTAGAGTGAATCTCCAAAGTTATAGAAAATCTGTAAAATCCTGAAGAATTTTCAAACATTTGTGTCATTTTATTCATGGAAAAATTCCCCAAGAACTTAAAATAGTTTTCTTAGATGTATGACCTATATACAAACTCTCTCAAACATAGCTTTAAGAAACTTGATCACTTCTATAAAATTTACATAAATTTTGTAGATAAAAAGGCAAATGTTGAGTATATAGGTGTTTTAAAATCTTAAAGCTTTTTCCCTAATTTTTCTTAATACATTTGCTAAGACTTAAAGAAAACTTTTTAGCCAAGCATAGAAAAGGAGCAAATATATATTTATTAAAAAAATCTTAAATATCGAGATCTATCATAATTCTGTACCTGTAACTATTAGTTAATATAATCTTCATGCAGAGTTCAGTCACTTATTTGGTAAATCAAGCACTTTGTAAAAATTGGTATTTCCTTTCATATAATGCTTCCATTGTAGTACTTTCAAAAATTTTTCTCTTCCCAAATTTCATTTGTCTTTGTTTAGGGCAATATTGTATGGCAGTTAGTACTAAAAGTGCTTTTTCAATATCAGTCTTCATGTTGGGTTTATTGTTCTCTAAAACCTTGTCTTAACTTGATTATTTCATCTGGTAAAAAGTTTTTGAAGCTGCAGAAAGATCTTATTTGGCCTCTTGAGTGCAAATATGATAAGGATAAACCCTTAAAATTATGTATTTTTAGGAGTAACTAATTATTGATAAAGTTTTAGTATGTTTTCCTCGTGAATAATGAATATTTTGAATGATTTCAAAAGTGTTTTGAATGATGTAGAGTGAAACAAGAGACTTAGTTTTGTTCACTGTTTAATTAAAGACATTATTTGACATAAAGCAAATATTCTTTAAATACTAACCAAATAATATTTGAACAGATGATCAGATGACTTGTATGCTGAATCTATTTGGGTATTTTAATTTTTTTTTAATTTTTAATTTTTTAAAGAGAGTACAAACTAGTTTTAAAACAGAAAAATCACAAGGGCTGGTGAGATTGCTCAGCAGACTAGGCACCTGCTTTGGCAAGCAAAGGGACCAGGTTTCAATCCCTGGAACCACATGACATTTCAGCTCTGCCCAGTGTGCACTTAGCTAGCCAAGAGACTGAGTGTGGTGTGCACACTTATAATCCCAGCACTGAGCTGGCTGAAAACAGGAGAATCACTATGAGTCTGAGCTGTATATGATATCCTATACCAAATACATAAAATGAAAATGAATAAATAATTTAATAACAGAAAAATCACAAATGATGCAAGTTCACTAAACAAAAGATTATGAATTTCACAGTATTTGTTGTGCTGTGTGGTGTTGTCTTTGTTATGTTTTTGGTGGCACAGTATAGAGATAGGAAAGATAAAAGAAGCCTTTTTTAACTCTAAAGGACACAGAGAAGATCTGAGGGAAATGGGGGGGGAAATCCTCTTACCTGAGACAAAGAAAGCCGGTACTTCTGTGCACTTTTCCTAAGGTTGGAGTTTGAGGGGCAGTTTCAATTAATGTAAGGAGATGCATGGGGGGTCCCTTCTTGTGTGTGGGAAAAGTGAGAGGAAATCATATCTAGGGCTGGAGGGGGGGAAGGAGGAGGAAGGGGTCATTGGGAAGATAAGCTGCTGCTTTAATGGCTTCTGTCATGTTAGATGACCACCATCATAATTTAGCAATTTATACTTGAGCCTATCAGTCCTCAAATTAGTTGCTAATATTTCTGGATCTATGCATGCAAACTTGGAAGAAGAAAGAAATATATAAGAAATAAAGAGGAGAAAAATGAAATAAAATAATTGAGAAAGTAGATCAAAAAAAATTAAGCACCAATTGCTCCTTTCTATCGACCAGCAGAAAACCACAGTATGGTTGTCTAACACATCCTGCTTACATATGTAAATATACATACCTTTTCCCCATTCCCTCTCCTGTCCTCCTCAACTCAGTGACCTACTCAATGTATTTGTGATTCAAGCATGATACACATGCCTGGAAAATGTAGGCCTGGCAGATACTGGCAAAAATATGTCTATTGGAGCAATCATGATACACACCTAGTTGTTAACTTGGTTTTAGTGCTAGACACATACACAGAAAGGAGGTAAACCTTTGACTATGACAAAAAAAGAAACTAAACTAAAATTTTTGAAATTCCTAGAGTACTGTGGTAAAAGAGCTACAGATCCAGCCAGTCAGAATTTATTTTTTTTAGAAAGTCTTTAAAAACTTCCAAGCTATTAACTGTATGAATTTAATTCTATATAGGAAATTCTTAGAATAATTAAATACTAATGCATTGTTAAAGAAGAAAATACATTTTTTTGTACTTAGCAAGTAAAAAGTGACTTCTAAGCTTATCAAAGCCTTTGCTCGATATTTAGGTAGTTGCAATATGGTGTTCACCAACACAAATTATTTATAACTTTCTAGGTTTTTTTCTTTTGATTTAGATTTAATACAAATATTCCAAGAGGTATTGTGCCCTGAATTTGAAAATCAGGTTTAGAGCACAGAAATGTACTTATTTTGATGCCTCTGTGTTCATTCTTAATTAGGACAGGAAATGGTCAAGATTTACTTAGTGATAAGGCTAATAATTCTCCCCAAGTAGCATCTGGTCTCCTGTGGCCTGGAGTCATTGTGTAACCTGAATTTTGGAATAGTTGAAAAAGTTTCTCTGTGTGACCTCATTTGAATTATAGTCCCTGATCTAGCAGGGCTGCTACATTCATCTGGAAATTTCCTGCATATTCCAATGTCCTTGGCCCAGTATTTCTGTGAATCTAACAAAATATTTAAGGGCCACAGAGAAATGCTGTGTGGTTAGGTCTGGTTATTCATTTATTTATTCATTCATTTAAATTTAAAACTGATTACTTCTTGGTGGATAATGTGCATCCACATATAAACTTATCACTTATAGTTATGTGGCATTTAAAAGATTAATGTAAAACATAAATGGAACACTCATTATTGGAATTTCTAAGCTTTGATTCATAATTTATCAACATCTGAATTTAAGTGAGTAGATTCATTTCCTTATTTATTTGAACCACTTTGATCATTACAGCTGGGGTCTTCCTTGTACAGTAGGAGAATCTGTCAAGGACCATCTTCTTCCATCCTGTGGGCCTAGCTGAGGGTCCTGGCTGGTCTCGGAGATACCTCAGTGGTCCTTGTTATGCTTGTAGCTTAGCCTTCACACACTTGGTGTGTTCATCTGATCCCTCCCCCAAACTGAGCCCAGTGATCCACACAAATGCAAGACTCAGTGTTTCTCCCTGGGAATCTCCTCCCTTCTGCAGAATCTTCTAGGTCACTAAAGTGAGCAAGGGCAAATCTCAGGAAACTTGCTACTCGGATGCAGCACTAGATACAAGCTTTCCCTGGAGGATTATTAGTTACTTACTAGGCTGTAGCATTATCTTATTCAGAATTTCTGTAAGCTCCTTAGAAAGGATCTCTTCCCTTTCTCATATGGCAAGGACAGACTCTTTTTTTTTTTTCATAGCCTGTGCTTTACCCTGTTTGTGCTCTGCTTATAACAAGACTTAAATACAGACACCTAAGTCTAAGTTTTGCTCCTGATAGGCAAAAGGATTTTAATATTTGGAATTAAGATACCTTTTTCCCTGTGAGGCCTAACTTTCAAGATAGTATCTTTTAAAGACTTACAAAAGAATTTCAGTTAAAACTTAGAGGTAAGCCAAGGCCTTTCTGCTTGAGACTGTTTACATACCTTCCCTTCAGAAGTGGATGTCATTGAGGTGAACAGGAGTGGGGGTGCTATCGGCAGAAATGATTAAAGAAGAATTGAAAATAGTTGGTAGCATAGTTTCAAAATATTGTCTGTAAGCATGCATTATTATTTTACCTGCACAGTTTTTCAATTAGATGCTTAGTTTGAACCCTAACTTCATGGAAACTTAGCCTGACACTTCACTTTACTCATCTATAAGCTGCCAGAACCAGTGCCTATCTGGTTGTTACCAAGATTAAATGGGTTACCTACAATACTGTTTGAAACATAATGTGTGGTTATAACATGTGTATTAGATTGCTGTAGCACATTTATAGGTTTAATGCATATACGACTAGCATCACAAGTATCACTGTATAATACTCCATAGTGTTTTTGGATGAGTAAAAGAGAAAAAGTAGGCATTTCCCAAGCATTGTGTATGGTATTTAGTAAGCTCCTCATATAAGTTAAGTAACTTTCTCATTCATTTCTCCTCTTTTAAAGTCCAGCCTCTTTGCCTCTCCTCTGAGTAGCCTGATGTGTTGGCTCATAATTAGATCTAGTACCATTAATAACTATTATTTATCTTATTTCTTCAATTTCTCCCTTTCCTCCTACTGTTTATCCTTATCCTTAAAATGCTACTGATTGATGGAAATTGCCAATTTTTACCTCAAGATCTCTTATTTTTATCATCAGTCTTCACAGGTATGCATAGACATGTAGAAGGTCCTATCATGATATTCTGTACTGTGCAGGTTCAGGTGAAAACCAGATTACAGAAAAATCCACATGGACTTGCCTGCCCCCCAAGTCCCTCCGCCCAGCTTCAAGTGCATTTGTCCCAACTGACCGATGTCGGAAGCAGGTCTGGACTCCTCTTTGTGTCTGTAGGAAATGTGATCAGAAATAGAGCAAATGCGGCCGGAAAGACAGTCTTCGGAACCTAGGCCTGTGCGCTCGTGCACTGTGTTCACTGCACCTGGCACCACGTGCCATGTGTGTCCTCAGATTGAGACCATCCTGGAAGATGAACATCTATTCAGGGTGCTGAGGCTGTCATGACGGGGCAACTGGAGGTGCTTTCCATAAGACTGCCAAGAGGCTTCGGAAAGAGCAGTGGGATACTTGTGTTCAAAGTGAGAGGGAGTATTATGAGGGGGATTCGTGGCAGTGTGTCTGCTGCTGTAATATTTTTAAGTCCAGAGTATGGTGGGAGCACCGTCCTCACCCTCTTTACAACTATGGCTTACTCATGTCTATGTACTCCAAATACTCCAGATTCTATCTCTAGAGTCTTTCCCAGAGGGGAAAAAAAAATTTCTAAGTGTTTTTGATGCTTTAAATAAACACCTTCTGTATCCTATCTACATGAAATATTTGCGTTATCTGAGAACTTACCTTTGAATATTGCTAAAGGAAGAAAGTGGTATTGATGCTGGTATATATTTGCTTTCCTCATTCTACAAGTTGAAATATTTTTACATGGTAAGCTGTTGATGTCCATGTTTTTGAGTGTCAGTAAATGGCTATCAGCAATAATGATTTCCACTACCAGAAATAGGTTATCCATGGCAAGGGAGCTATTAACACTCAATCCTGATGCAAATGTTTAAACAATTCAGAGTGCTGCAATGCGAATTAATGAAAATACAGATTTAAAAACTGCATTTTGGGGGAAGTAACTATTCCTGAAAGCACTCTTTCCAAGATAGGGTGACCCATGTTAAATGTTTTTTAAATGTCCGAGAGTTCCCTGTGGGAATGGTTCAAATTTTCACTTGAACAGAGGCCAATTGAAGAAGTACTGGTCTTTTATAAACCACAGTACTGTTTAGAGACCTGCTAGTGATAGGACAATAACCAGCCTTTACTAACATCTTGGGAAATTTGGGTGTACACTATGACAGCAGAGTACTTTCTTCAGGGCTTACTTAACAATATTAATATAACCCATAAGTAACAGATGGAAAAATTGATTTCATGTGAAGTCAGATTCTGCAATCAGAAGAGACCTAACGTTCTTATAATTAATTTAACCATATGCCATGCTGCTTGAAATATTCTAATGTTTCAATTTCAGTCATTTTTATTACTTGTCCTCCAAAAAATATAGCCAATGACTGTTTTTATCATATATTTGTGCCTCACGTTTGACCATGGGCATTACTGGAGGTCGAGTTGGGCAGTCCTTGGGCTCAGCAGTACTCCAAAGCAGCCTATCTCTGTGCAAAGTGGCCGCACCATTGCCCCTCTTAGGGCTCTGCAATGACCAAGTTTCCCTGCAGGCAAAGCCCCAGCTCCATAAAAGGATCCCCCTACCCTCTACATTGCATTTCTACAGTATTTCTTGTCCAAGTCCTCTGAAGCTGCAGTATGAAATCATCTGTTTTGTTGATGACGGGCAATAATCTACACAACATGAAAGAATTAAAATTGACCTATTTATAAAAGAAACAAGGATCAGGGTATGGGACTATGTCTTTTAAACACTACTTTCTTTTAATAATTGCACTCTGTGTAAAAAGAAAAAAACTGAGAAAGGTAAATTACTTTTATTAAGAAAAGTTGAAAGACTCATAATAACCTAACTGTCTGTCCACACTCTACTCATCTATTTATGAGGTGCTACTATAAGCTTTACAAATAACTACAAGACAGAATGTTGGTAAATAAATAAATTCAATGAATGGTTAGCTGATTTGTTGCTTTCAGTAAATCACTCGTTATGGAAAGCAGGTTCCCATGCATTGAGTATGAACCATCTACTTTAAGTCAGTCTCTTACTTCTCCTTGCTGTTCTAACCATATTCTATACTTTGGGCTCTTTAATTAGCATTCACTCTTACTTAAGATTTAAAAATATTTCCTGTGGGCTAAAATCCACTTTTTGTTCTGTTCATTCTGCAGATTGAATTCTGTTACTTCTCAGAAATAGGCTTACAAGTTGATTCTCTAAGAAGTCTATGTTTGGTCATGTACTGATCAAGCATCTTAGTTCCTCAAGTGAAACCTAACATTTTTATACCCACATGTACATTTCTTAGAGTGATGACAACTCTTATGAATGTAGGATGGGCAGCATGCTTGACTCCGACCCTCAGGAACAAATCTCAGAACTACACCTAGGAAACTTCCTGGTCCTGGGAGCTGCGTCCTCCTGTCAAAGCTGAAGGGCTTCATTTTCAGGAAATGCCAGCACAGTGCAGGGCTAGAGCTTCAGGACTTCTGCCCCATCCTGCAGCACGACTGCAGCCATCTGCCCATTTTGCTTCCCTCACAGCCCAGGTCTGAGTGCAAGCCTAATGTGACTGCATTTCTTTGGATGGACCCATCCTACATCTGTGGAGATGTAAAAATTGAGTTTTCATCTGCACAGGGTCTTATAGAAGATTCTGAAAGGAGCTGAGGAAGCCAACTCAAGCAAATCCCCTACACCTGCCTGTGCTTATCAGATTTTCAACAGAGGACCAAATACCTGAGATATGTAACTTTAGAAGGTTTACTTCTTTTCCCCCTTTCAGTGATTTTAGTTTATGGTTGGCTAGCTCCAAGGCAGGGATAGAATGGCAGAGAGATTAGTAGAACAAATCCATTCTCTTCCTTCCTGCTGGACACAGCCCCAGGAAGAGTTCAGGTAAGACATGTACCCTCTGCACGGCCCCACAGCCGAGCAGTGCAGCCTTGTCGATGAAGGGGCCACTGAGCAGTCCAGCAGGCCCAAGGCCCACCAGGTCTCTAGGAGTCTCTTCTCCAGTCACATTGACCATGAAGCCTAACCGTCACACTGCCCTGCTGTAGGCTGAAGCCACAAGAAGCTGAGCCTGTGGGATGGGGCTGGCATGACATTTCTCCTTTATGTGATTCAAATTTCTTTAAATACTAAAAAAATGAAGCAGTGGAAAAACAATTAAGAGAAAGTAATAAAAATAAAGCCTGGGGATATAGCTCAGCAGCACAAGTAGCTGGCTGCCTGGCAAGCACAAGGTCCTGAGTTCAATTCCTGATACTCAAAAATAAAAACAGAAATAAAACAACAATTTGAAAACAGGTTAGTAGGACAGTTATAATGATTAATACATTGCATATTGTTGCCTATCTCCTTTTCTTTATCAGTTTGTCTTTTCTTTTGAACAGTTTATTCCCAATTCATGATATCTGTTATACATTTCGGCTCTTATTTACTCATTGATTTTCTCATGGGCTTGATTTATTTCACTTATGAGTATGGTCTTGAGTTCCATCCATTTACCTATAAAAGTTTCTAATTCATCCTTCTTAATGGCTGAGTAGTAATCCATTATATAAAAACTACATTATGTCCACTCCTCTGTTGATGGGCATTTGGTTATTACAAATTGTGTTTCTCTGTTAAATAAAACTTGTTTGGGGAAGACTTTCACTGTAACTTTCACCATAATTAGTGCTACATTTACATTCTCTTCTTAAAAATTGCATATATATATATATATATATATATATATATATATATATATATATAATCTATTTCTATGGGCTAATGGTGCTCTATCTCAGTAGACTGGAATAGGCTTATCACATGGGTCCCCATAGCATGTCACAAATCCTTAATCTTTAAAGTCAATTTTTTAAAAAGTCATAACTACTTTATTTTGCTTGTCTCCTAGCTTGTAAAATTAATGACTGGAGATACTGTGTCTTTTTGTTATTATTTATTTATTATTAATGTATCTTTTTGTTATTAAAAAATAGGTGATAAAATTATCCTAATGAAGTGAATGAATAGTTCTAAGAATAAATGTTAAATAAAAGAGCTGGAAACACATTAAAGCTTATGCTAAGATCTTATTTTTAGATCAATGTCTCATTACTTTTGAGTTTTGTCATTAATTTTCATAGTTGTTTAAATTTCACATGGACAAGCCTTTCTGTTACACATTACATTATTTCTTATTGCTTTCTTTTAAGTAGAAATAGAGGAAAAGAAAATAGCTTCCTGAGATTTTTTTCATTGCAGATGCTATAGCAAGGCTTTTCTTTTAAAAATAGATTTCCTTAGCTGCAAGGATGTGATACAAACCCCTGACACCTACAAAGTTTCTCAGGGAGTTGAAAATAGTACTTATCTGTTTCAATATGATAGTTTATGATGTAATTTTTAGGCCGATGAGAATATAAGAGTTATTTCATTAATCTTGCGGAGCAGAAAAAATGGTACACTCAAATAGGAAGTTTGTTTTTTAATGAGGAAATCTGGTAGAAAGTAATATTTCAATGAACTAATGAAAATCGGGGAGGAATTGCTTTTTAGAGGTTTAGGAAATCATACTAGAAGGAACAGAATTCATGCTATCATATTACATGGCATATGAAGAGAGGGACATGAGCCACAGCATCAAATAAAAGCATGGGAGGGACTCAAGTCTGGTAAATATGGTACTTAAAGTGGCACCATTTTTTTCAAGGTTCTATGAAAGTGCAATGAAATAATTAGGGCCATATTCCAACTGAATCTACCTAAAATGTTGAATCTATTAATATATTTACTCTAAAGGAATCTAGCAGGAGTTTTAGTAAAAAGTGACTTATTGCAAAATTTACTTTATAAAAGTTACTTTATTCCAAAAGTTCAGAACAAATTGTGATTTCAGGTTTCATTAAATTGTAGGTGTGAAATATTTTATCTGAAATTTCAGAAAATTTGGGGTGTAAACACAATAAAATACTACGTAGTCATAAAGGAGGGTAGATTTGAGTAGTTTGTAGGAAAATGAATGACTCTGAAGACCATCATACTAAGTCAAGTAAGTCAGTTTCAAAAGGATAAAAGCACATTCTTTCTTTAATATGAAAAACACAAAGTACAAATAATTTAAAGAGAATAATAAGAGTGAAGACGGAGGAAATGAACGTAGATTTTGTGGAGGGAGAGGAGATGAAGAGGGAAGTAAAAATGATTACAATACAATTTGTACTTGTACTGATTTTTCAATATAAATGCAATTATTATATAGCACAAACATATGCTATCAAAACTATTTTGAAAAAGAAAAATAAATTAATATGAATCCTGGATTTTGCCTTGAATAGACTTCCAGATACTGAGCTGAGCTTTGAACCAACAGGTGAGGCCAAGGTATCGCCTGCATGAGCTCAGGGCATGCAGCAGACCTGAGAACGGGCAGAGGCCTGCGTGCTGCAGAAAACTCAGTAGATGTCACCGAGAGCCTGGTGAGGAACAATCAAAAGACAACCAAGTGTGCAGTGCAGGCAGGAAGTCAATTTGAAGCAAAAGTTTAAGAATTATTTGTATCTTATCTTAGGAAGTTATTTCATTATATGTGATGATTTTTTACACTGTAGTTTCCAATTTCAAGTATATGTTAATTAGAAGACTAGATAAAAATGACCTAAATGTATTATCTTATAACCTTTTATTTCTGAGTAATGTGTAAAATCATATAATTGCGTCAAAAAGAAAAAATAATATAAGGTAAAGTTTTCAGGCCCTTAGGAGCATGTGTTGAGCCAATGACATTGAGCTTCAGTCTTCTGGAAAATGGTTTTTACTTTGTTATTTTTCAGTTTGCTTTTGTTGAAGCGTTAGAGAATCATCAATAGAGATTATAGACAATTGATTATGCCTCATTCTAAGAATGTGTATCAGCATGAAAATTGATTTTAATGAAAGTTGTTTGTCACTTAGAATTTCTCCCCTATTTTCTTTTAAAATATCAGAAATTAGGGCTGCGATATAGCTCAGCGGACTAAGCGCCTGCTTAGGAAAGCACAGGGATCAGGGCTCTACCCCTGTCCACATGCTGTGCTGGTCCCCCCTCAGGCACACTGGGCTGGCCACCTAGACTGGGAGTGGTGACACACACTTGTAATCGCAGCACTGGGGAGGCTGAAACTGGGTGACTATGGGTCTGAGGTGTGTAGTGAAATCCTGTACAAAATACATTAAAAAAATCAGAACTTAGACATAATAATTATTATTATACTTTAAAAATCAAAACACTTGGAAATTTTTCTCAAATTTAAGATAATTCATTTTGTTGTTTAGCCACAACTAAAATTTTTTAAAAAACACAATATAAGTTGGTGCATTAAAAACATTGTGATTTCATTGAGTTGTCTTTTTTTTTGGTATTAAAGAAAATGGTTAAAAACTATAGGGTGGGGCCGGGGAGATAGCTCAGTGGAATAAGTGCTTCCCTGGCAAGCGCAGAGGTCCGACTTCAATCCCCGGTTTCCCGCACCCTCCCCCTAAAAAACTATGGGGCATGAATTCATTCTACAGTGAGTCAGTAATATTAACTGAAGTTTTCTTTTGTTTCAGTACATAATACATTAATATTCCTAAAGACAGAGTTAACTAAATCATTGGGTCAGTACACATTTTCACCCTTCAATGGTGTTTTTAAAATATGATGAATATGGTTGATGAAATCTTTGTTGTTTGATGTATGTTCACTCAATATTGTGTTCTAGGTATTTTCTACCTTACTTTTTTTTCTGTGTTTTAGGGAAGGGTCTACAGGGGTTCAGGATCTCACTACTAGATTGGACTCATAGTGATTCTCCTGTTTACAGCCTCACAAATGCTGGGATTACAGATGTGTGCCACTGTGCCCAGTCCTTCTTTTTTTTTTTTTTTTTTTCTGGTGGAACCAGGCATTGAACTCAGGACTTTGTGCTTGCCAGAGAAGCACTTATTCCACTGAACCATCTCCCCAGCCCAACCATGCTCACTCAGTCTTAATCACTGTCTCAGCACACCCCTGTGGTGGGACCAGCATGGCAAGTCCAGGGATTGAACTCCTGGCCCCTATGCTTGCAGGCACTTTAACCCACTGAGCCATTTGGCAAGTACTTTCTATCTTACATTTTCAATAGTAAATTATTTTCTAATTATTTTGTGTGTAACAAATATATATATACATATATATATATATAAAATAAAGATTTTCTTTTTATATATACATATATATATATAAAATAAAGATTTTCTTGTGCACAAAGATCTGGTTTTGTGAAGCAATAAGCACACTTCTTCAGAAATGTCTGTGTATAAAAGTGGACAAGGCAAACAATAATAATATAGACATTGCAGGAAGGAAGAGATATTTATAATAAATGTAGTAAATAATCAAAGGTCATAGTGTTTACCATTCATCTTGTGAGCAGTGTCAGGAAAGGATAAGAAATAAATGCACAGATTGGGTCTATCTTTATTTAGAATAACCCAGAAACCCCTCTTCCTCTGCAAAGCAGTGTTCTTTTCTAAAGTTCTCCCCAGTTTAGATGTCAGGAGTAAACACATTTGGAAGTAGTGATAGCTAACTTCAAGGAGTTCTGTACCTCAGAGATCCCATGGATTTGTAATTCAACAAATAGGAACCTCAAAAAAACATTTACCATAAATTTGAAAAACCATTGCCATAAATTTTGTACTTTATGGCCCAAAAACTAATTATATATGAGATTCTTTGCAATCTCCATAAGCTATGATAAAACATTTTACCATCCTGATACAAAGTAAGTAACATGGTTGATGTAAATCACTATCTAGCATCTCAGGAATAAGCATTTGACAAAATCCAATGTGCAAAAAACAAAACAACAACAATAAAAATAAATAAATAAATAAATAGACCTATGCATATTGAAAATACTAAGTTCAGTTTAATACTAGATTCATATTGTAATTACATATTCTTGTGTAACTAATGTATTTGATTATGCCTAGTTTCCTTATGAGTTATATATTTCTTGAGGTTACAAAAGTTATTAACCAAAACCCAATAACATTTGGGTATAAATAAATAACATTTATTTATTTATTTATTTGTATTATATATTTGGCATAGTGTCTCACTATGCAGCTCAGACTCGTAGTCATCCTCCTGGTTTCAGCCTTGCCAGCGCTGGGATTACAGGTATGTGCCACAATGCCATGTCGTGGGGGCTGGCTCAGTGTGCCCTGGGGCATGGCTGACATGGCATGTGGTAGAGGGGATCAAAGCCTGGTCTCTGTACTTGCCTAAGCAGGCCCTTAGTTCACTTATCATGCATGTATATGTGAACAGTGTGTATTTTTATGCTTATCTGTTTACTCCAATTCTGCAATTACTACAGACCACTAATTTCATCAAACGATAAGATGATGTTTTGGTAAGTGTATTTATGAAATTGTTCATGTTGAAACATTGTCTTATAACTAGTTCATTCAATAAGTGTGCATTGATTACCTAATACTGTTCTTTTTATTAGGTGTGTACCCATACTTTAGGCTAAAAGAAAATATAGTTGCATGCAAAATGAAGAGCTGGTTAGTTTAGGCCTCTTGATTAAGCTGATATCTAAGAATGTGAAGACTTGATGAGAAAGTGAGTACTTTAGACTGAATAAGCCATAAAAGAATATAAAGCCTTAAATTAATAAGCAATCAGACAGAGGTCTACTGTCTAGAATTTATAAAGAACTAAGATATAATAGGGCCCTCAAATTTAAAGACCCAATTCAGAAATGGGCATCAGAGATGAATACACACTTCTCAGAGGACGAAATTAAAGAAGCGAACAAATATATGAAAAAATGCTCCACATCACTAGCCATTCGTGAAATGCAAATAAAA
>PVKA01012259.1:0-58357 GCA_004027165.1 Ctenomys sociabilis
GCTCAGCTTAATATTATGGGCTCATGATGTATACTTCATTTTTATACTTTTCTGCTGGATGGTTAAGACCTAGGTAGATCAAGACTTATATACCAACACAAGAACTTTATATTTCCTATGTGGTCATTGAAGTCCTCTCAGGGTTTATCTTGTAGTCCTGTACATTATTCTGTAGTTCCATTGTCTGTGTCATCCATGTAGATGAGTCACGGCTAATGCTTGACCAGATTGCTCTCTGTGAGAGCTTGAGAGAAAGTTTTCTCTTCATGTGACTCTCCCCAGGCACACTATAGAACTTCGATCTCTTTCCTCTGTGGCTCCATAATCTCCTTGTTCAGAAAGAAGAGCAGCTTTTGGAGCAGGGACAGTAAAAGGCTAAGGTGGAGGTGAGGCAGGGTAACCAATGGATACTAATGGATACAGTTTGATAGGAGTAAGCAGCTCTTGGTCTTATTGTGCCATGCGGTGACCAGAGGCAGCAGTTACGTAGCATGCATTTCAAAATGCTGAAGACAAATTTAAAAGTGTTCGCAACAAATGGCCAATGTTCAATGCCACTTACACATTACCTAGTGTCAAATATCATGTGGTGTCCTGTTAATAGGCACAGCTTCTATATTTTTGTGTGTCAGTTAAAAATAATCAAATTGAAAACATGATTTTGTTGGGCCCCTCCCAACATTCCTGAATGTAATCGGCCTGGGTGGCTATGACTGTGTTTTACATAAAATCTCCCTTGGTGAGCCTTCCTGTGGGTATTCAAGATTGAGAATCAGTAGTCTAGCCTTCAGGTGACACCATGGCCCCTCACCCAAGGCAGACGGGACGTAACAGTCATGATTCTCTTTTCCTCCAAGTCAAATATGACTGTGCAGCTTTTTCCAATATGACTATGCAGTCTGTTGATTACAACATACTGGAGTTCTGGAGTTAACGGGTGAAATGAAACCCATTGGCTTTCCCTGGTCTGGATAGTCAGTAGGGGCTAAAATAGAGGCTGAAAGCCATAGCCTGCTATTCAGTTCTCAGAAGTTTCT
Organism: Ctenomys sociabilis; assembly: GCA_004027165.1. NCBI lineage: Eukaryota > Metazoa > Chordata > Mammalia > Rodentia > Ctenomyidae > Ctenomys > Ctenomys sociabilis. The sequence goes on from PVKA01012259.1 coordinate 1,038, forward strand.
TGTAAAGCGTCCTTTTGCCTTATATTTCCTTGTCATCCTTTTGCTGATTGACATGGAGGAGAGCGCATGACCAGACTGATGCCGAGGGAGAAGTAAACAGGAAGTTCTCAGCACCTTCAGCTACTAGAGTCCTGTGAAGGTGGGTGAGCCCGCCCAGCCAGAGAGACAGGCCTGAGACAGCGGCAGACTGGCTATTGTTCTGTTCTCATTATAAGATAAAAGAGGTAGGGTCAGTGAGATCATTCAGTGGATTAAGGTCTGCTTTGTCAAGTGCAGGAACCAGGGTTCGCTGAGCCAGCAAAAGAGTCCAGGCGGGCGTGGGGGCGCATGCCTGTAATCCCAGTGCTGGGGAGGTTTAGCACAGGGGGATCGCTATGAGTCTGAGTGAGATCCTGTACCAAATACATAAAATGAAAGCAACAACAAAATAAAATTGCCACTTTCGGATATGAAATGACCCCTTGGGATGACAAGTTTACTAAATCAAGAATAATCCCAACAGGGATATCGCACGGCAGACCTCTTTTGAGGACAGATGTTCATTTTGATACTAACATCTAAAATTAAAGTATTTATCATCCATTTTGTGGACATAAAGCCATTTCCAAGAGCAGAAAAATATACCAAGTTACAGTTAAATTAGGAAGATCTCTAAATGGGAGGGCAAATGAATTCAGAGATAAGAATATCTAAGTAGGTATGAAACATCTTAAAATACACCTATGGATATAAATGTAGATTAGAAATAAAATTTAATATTTGACTACATAAACTATTTGCATACAAACTCATGCAGTGTGTGTGCACATGAATTATAGAATTCTGAAGAAACCATTAAATTATGATCAAAACTTGAGAAATCGTTTGGCACCTTCTTTTGACCATGGAATCCTGATCGGAGGTAGAAATGATGTGAAAATGGTAAACAGTCATGTAGGAGTCAAAATCTTCCCACAATGCTCTGACTGACTGTATTCTCTCTTGCTAAGAAATGCGCCAACCAAACCTTTCACTCTGATCACCAGCATCCCCTCTTCCTTCAGAAACCCAGGCTTCATCCATCCTTTACCTTCTCAAAGAAGCCCTTACGGTGGCCAGAGTCACAAGAAAGCAGAAAGCTGATGATTCATGCAAAGATTCAGAGCTCCTGTTGGCTGGGAAGTGGGCTATTTTCCCTCTGCAGGTCTTTCCAGCCACTCGTCCTGTGTCAAGCAGATACCACAGCTTTAAAACCATAATCTCCAGTGTGCAAGCCTGCGCACCCCCCCAACCCCGTGGCCAACCTGAACACTACAGTGGCCCCTAAGACGGGATCACGCAGGTGAACTGCACCTTTGTGAGACACAGTGAGTGGCCTCGCTGCAGAAGTCCATCTGCAGACCACAACGTAATAATTTTGAGTTAAGAGTGAGGATCTTTTTTCTTTACAGTCAGGCTGCCCAACACCATTCTTAATTCATTCAGCAGTCAAATCGGCACAAAACATTCCAGCACTCATTTTTGTCTACAATTTGTGTTAGGTCCTCTGGAGCTTAGTTCATTAGCATTAATAAAAAAGCATCTCATCCCGCCATGAGCCAGAGTCACCACTGAGCTCACTCTAAAAACCAATGATCTGCTTTTTTTTTGTTTTAGCAAAGACTTGTTATTGATGGCTTCTGAGGATGTAGCTGACATCTGCCCTCCCTCATCCGATCTCATTGTTTCAGATCCATGCATCCTGGCTGGATTTGCCTCTTCTGTGTCTTCAGTCCTCTGCTCACAGACATGTGATTGTCTTCCTGTCTTCTTTCTCGAGTGCGGGTTTTGTCTAGGTTTGGCTCAGCATGCTTGTTTAACGACCAAAGCTTTGGCCCCGGGCGAGGGTCTGGGGCTCCAGAGAAGCCCTTCCAAGGGTGACCTCCTCCTGTCTGCCGTTTGTCTTAAGGGTTCCCTTGGGGCGTGGAGCAGAACGCTCCAACTTGGCCGAAGCCTTTGGCAGACAAGCCCCTTGATTGTTGCTGGAGACCCCAGGTCACTTTGGGGAGGAGCACCCCTTTCAGGAATCTGAGAGGCTGGGCCACGCATGCCGATGAGGGAAACATGCTGGGGAGAAGGCAGGCCTTGATGTATGCCCGGGGTGGACAAAAGCTGCTATGTCAGCCTGATGTGCAAGATCAACATTCATGAGTTCGACCGCTTAGAAAGGGGGATTATCTGCAAACGGAGGTCTGAATGGAAGCCATAAAACAGTGATTTCACACTACCAAGCAGGAAGAATATTCTCTCTCCTGAATTATTCTCAACACCATGTTCGGCCCCTCCCAGGTTCCCACCGCCAAGGAGCCCCGCGAGGGGGTGCCGCGGGGGCGGGGGTAGTGGGCCTCTGGGAGTCCACGTCTGTACTCAATTTGCAGAGGACGTCGGGTGCCAGCTCTAAAGCAGCTCCAGCTTTGCTGGGAGATCCACTCCGGGTTTTTCCTGGTACAGCTCCTGTGGCCCACTCCAGACCCAGCGCGTTCCAGGCAAGGACTTCCCTCTTCCCAGTCCCAGGCAGCCCTTCTCCGGGCTTCCCAGGCTGCACACCCGACTGCCGCAAGGCTTCAAAACGTGCTGGAATATTCATCTGGCACCAAAGGCATGTGAGGGTCTTTCATCAGCTGCCTAAGTGGGGACGTGCTCTCCCCAGCTCCCATCATTTGTAGCTGGATTTGTTCTGAAATGAAAATGCACCTCTCGATGCGAAAAGAAAGGGTAGAAGTGGGGGTTTTTGTTGCTGATTTTTCCTGCTCCACAGATTTGGCTTCTTTGCCCCGCCCTCTTCCATCCTTTGTGTAGGCTCGGCTGTGTTAACCCTATGAGGACCCTCATGGCTTGCGGCTTGTTCTTCTCCCTTGTAGTTGTCAACTAGCACACAGTCTGCCTTCAGGCTGTCACCTAACCCCTAAACCCTGCCAAGATTTTGCTCAAAACGCCGCCCAGGGTGGACTGCTGGAGTTTTGAAGTGGGGAGTAGGTTGGAGACAAAGCCTGGGAAAACCCTCTAGCTGATACAGCCTGCAGTGACTTTGTGGCCCCTGGGCCAAGCCTCTCTAGGACCCTCCCCCCACTTTAGCTAAAGCCCCAGGACCTAGCTGCTGACCTAGGGGTCCCGGGTGCTGGAAAGTAAGGGTGAGCAGCTGCGAAGAGCAGTCTCCAGCCAGAACGGTGCTCTAAGATTTAATGTTGATGTCTTGCTATTCAAAAAACGTTTCCCTCCTTCGTGGGGAGAACCCCCCCCACTGTTATGCAAATGTTTAAGCCTTTTTAAAAGAAAGTAGGCATAAAGGTAAGTATGTTCGTGTGTGAGGGGGTCTGTGCATCCATTGAGTGGGGGGGAAGAGACAGAATTTAGGTAAACTGAGCAAGACGGGCAGAGGAAGGCACAGTGCTATGTGTAGGGGAACTTGTCCTTGCACATTTTACTTCAGGAAGGATGGAATCAGTCAGTCAGCACGGGAATTGTTAGATCACACGGCCACAATCTACCAGGGTCATCCAAGCTGTAGGTTGAGACGGATCTGCACATTCCAACCATAGGGCAGATAAAATGCAGAAGGAGGGGACGCAGAAAAGAACATGGTGTAGGCTGGTTTGAGGGCATATGGAAATATATATATATGATATATATATATATATATCATATATATATATGATATAAGGAAGGAGATACATGAACATTGTATTATGAACCTAGCTCACTCTAGGCAAGAGACTCAGATTAGCACAGCTTTCTGGGAAGGCACAGGTGTTTGCCAGGTGAGTGGGAGAAGAGAAAGCCTGCTAATGTCCGAATCAAGGAAATTGTTCCTTCTTGACAAAGTGTAAAGGGGTATTATAGTATTCTAATTTCTATGAAGAAAAGAAGGGAAGGTGAGAAAGAAAGCACAGCTACCTATCAAGGGAAAGGAAGAGGAGGAGGAAGAGGAAGAGGAGGAAGAGGAGGAGGAGGAGGAGGAAAAACTTAGAAAACAATGACACATTTCCTACCAGCAGCAGGTGGGAAACAGGACAGAAAGAGTTGAGAGGGATGACAATTATCCAGGATAGCATTCTGTATGATTTTTATTTTTGGAAGCCAGTTACTTTTAAATATATATTTTTTAGTTTATTGGGAAAAATAGTTAATAAAAACCAAGCTGAAAGAAAATGAACCTAATTCTATTCAAATGAATAATCACCCTGCAGAGGCAGGGGGTGAGGTAGCCCAAGTAATTTGGGACCAAACGCTAGTCAGCACTCTGCAACTCTGGCAATGGAGCGTGGGAAGACTGCAAATAAAGGCTACACTCTTTTTAATGTGTTGGTTTTTGTAATACCAAGGATGGAGTGATTGTGAAATTATTTTGGATAGTTTATAGTACTGAGTAAATAAGCAACTAAACTGATGTTGAGAGCCAGGACTCTCACTCGGGGGTGGGGGGGGAGAGTTATGGATGTGGAAAGTGGGATACACAGAGGAGTGGGCTGCAGTTAGAGTACTGATGTGGAATCGTCCCTCTGTATGTACACATGCACATGCATGTGTCATGCATGTAGAGCTATGCATGTAGAGCTATCTAAAGGCCCCGTGGTAAGACATGGATGCCAGCCTGTGGAGCTATTGGTGGACAGTGGGACTTTTAGGCGAGACCTAGCGGAAGAAAGTGCACTGGGGCATGACTTTGGAAGGGTGCTGAGGCCCTGCCCCTTCTTGTCTCTTGCTCCCCACTACCAGGTGGTGAGCAGCCCCTGATCCATGCTGCTGTATGGATCAGGCCAGCACAGGCTGAAATCTCTGCTGCAGGGAGCCCAAGGAAATCTACCACCCTTGTAAGCTTTTTATCTGAGGCATTTGTCATAGCAACAGAAAACCTGCACACTCTTTGTCTGCACATGAACATACATGCAGGTTCACCTCTGGGCATAGCAAGACGATTAATTTTGGGATCCCCATGGATACCAGAATCCAGGCACATTCGTGCACATTCAATTCTTTTGCATAAAATTGCATAATATCTGTATATAGACTATGTACACCCATGTGTATACTTTAAAGCATCTTTAGATAATTTAGAATACCTAATGCAATGTAAATGCTATGTAAATAATTATACTATATTTTCCTGGGACTGCCAAGCAAAAAACTGTAATATTTAGTACTGACACAATTTTCTCTAAATATCTCAGATCCATAGTTGGCTGAATTGATAGACTAGGATATAGAGAAGCACTGAAACAAAGACACACCAAAGAAAGATGTACCTACCGGCATGACCTCACTTTTTAGTGTAATGTTCTAACTAAAGGAAGTAGGAACCCTCAAATTCAGGAATTTTTTAAATTGAGATGATGTTCACTGAGCAAAATTAACCATATGCAAATGCATAATGCAGTCGCCTCAGTGGCATCTGGCACGTTCTCAGTGTTGAGCAACCACCACGTCTGCCAGGAAGAGCCGGGTCATCTCTGCATCCCAGGCTGTAGCAGCTGTCCAAGGTCTCTAAGGACAGACACACCCTCAAGTTCATCAAGAAAAGGGTCGGATGCACGTCCACGTCTAAAGGAAGCATGAGTTGCTGAGCACCGTGCTGGCTGCCGCGAGGAAGGCAAGAAGGGCTGAGTCCATCTGGAATAAAGCTTTTCAGAAAGGAAAAAAAGGAAAGAAAAAAAAAGAGAGAAAAGGAAGGGGCACCTGGATGTTCACACAGAGAACGGGCTCATGAGGACTTAGCCTGAAGCCACCACCTACATGCCCAGGAAGGAGGCTTAGGAGGACTCTCCTCTGCCAACAGCCTGAACTAGCACCAGAGCCATGAGAGATAAATGTCCCTTGTCAAGGCCGCCTACTGTATGATATTTTCCTAAGCAGACAAAAATGAGCACTTGTTTCAATGATAGATACATATTTCAATGAAAGACAGCTGAATTAAAAGGGAAAATTTAGCCAGGTACAAGCTTGTGTGCATGGTCTTAAAGTATCTGCCATGGACTACCTTCTGATTCAAGGGGGAAAAAAATCATAATTATGCAGATGGAAGCATCAGAATACACCTGGGCCAAGGATCAAACTTAACATTACAATGAAAGGCAGATGAAAACCTTGTGCATACAGATATGAGGCCCTAACCAGGCAGTGATACTGTCCACATAACAGTAGGGTAAGAATGCATAGCCTGAACCTAGTAATGAGGCAATAACACACAAATCCCAACTATGGAACTTATTTTTAAACACTGATATGGCTTTTTTTATTTTAGGCAAACTTTTGTTATAGTGTATGTTAGTGATACAGAATGGAGACATTCATCACAGGGAATTGGTGAATATGCATAGCTTATTTTTTTTTTTCTTTGATAGAGAAGATTGGTTATTTTTTATTTTTTTGCAGAACTGGGGATTGAACTCAGACCTTTGTGCTTGCCAGGCAAGTGCTTATTCTACTGAGCTATCTCCTCAGGCCCTGTGTATCTCATCTTAACCCTTAGTATTTCTTTTTCTCTTCTTTCCCTCCCAGCTCTCCTCATCCCTAAATCCCTTTCCAGCTTCCACAAAGTCTACCTCCCTGTTTGCTATAACCTATCTTTCATTTTGTTGTTTATTTATACTGTGAGTGCCTCATATAAGAAACACATCTTCTATGGCTGATTTATTTCACTTACCATTATCTCTAGATGCATCCCTTTTCCTATGAATGACCCAGATATATCCCTCTGTTATAGTTTGTGCATATTTGGCCCCCAAAGCCTCGTGCAGTCATTGAAGCACAGTTCTACAATTTGTGATTAATTCATGATCCAAGGCTGGGATTGCAGGTCAGAGTACTGCTGGGATTATGGGTGTGAGTGCCACACCCAGCCTGGGGCAGAGAGCCTGGATACAATAGAAGGGAGACAGAGAGGAGAGACTTCCTCTCTCTTGCCATTGTTTCTACAATTAAAGGCTTCAATTGTACTTTACAGGCCATATTTTAATAGATATACAGTGTTTTATTTGGCATCAATTATGATTTCATTTAGAAATAATTTAGCTGTATCATACCAGCTGGCATGATTACTGATCTCTCCTTTCCTTGGGGGTGACTCTGCCAACAGGGGAATGGTTCCTTATTCTGTTCCAATTTGTGTTATTCCACCAGCTAATACAGCATTACTCTATTTGTCCTGGAAATCAGGTGTACCTTCCTGGTGGCTTTGCCTTGTTACCATTGGTTGAATGTTTCAAACTGGAAAACGACCTCATGTGTTTTTGGCCAAGGGAAACATCGTGCAGTCAAAGTTGAAACTGCAGTTACTGTAGCTGCCGGCTGGGTCTACTCCTCCCTTTGGCTCTTGCTGTTTTGCTGCCACCAGCCCCCATGAGCTGCTGCTCTCTGCCATGTGCCACTCTGCCTTGGAGCCAGCTGAGTATAGACTAAAGCCTCCAGGAACTGTGAGCTAAGTCAACCTTTCCTTCCTTCATTTTGGGTGTCAGAGATTTGTGCCAGCAAGGAAAGAAGAGTAACTGAGACACCTTTAATTTAAGAAAAGAACTATGTCTTTAAAAGCATCATTCAGAAAGGAACAAAAGAGTAAAGAAATATGTCAAGTGCAATATATGATTCTAGGTTAGATCTTACACTGCAAGGTATCTTTGGGTGTGCACACAGCTTCTGAGAAGTTCCCTCTGAACTTCTTACTGGGCATATGACCTCTGTAATCATTTCCCTTAAATGAGAGCTGGATTTGTTGATTCAGTGTGAATGCACAGACTATATTATAGAAGCAACGAAATGCCTCTTCAAAGACTACCGTGTTGTAAGAAGCTAGCTGGGCTTCCAGGAGGGAATCTGCCTCCTCAGCTGTCTCAGGTTGGAGAGTCACCATGCTGGGAGCTCACTGGTATGAAGAGGAATGTGTGAAAGGAGCAGAGAGAGGCCTCTGCCAATACCCAGCCAAGCCCCGAGTCCTGGTCCTGTGACACATGAAGGTGGGTCCTCCCCAGCTTCACTTTGAAATAAGAATGCAGCCTGCACCAAGGCCTCAAGCATCAGGACTCAAACAGGCTCTATCAGACACCTAACCCAAGAAATCAAGACTGCAAATGTTGCTCTGAACTGCTAAGTTTGGGAGCTGTTTGTTACTGAGCAATCAGTAGCAAATATTCCATGTCAGGTGCACAGTTGGAAAATGGACAGTAGTTTCTATAGGGGGTCACGTCAAGATAAAATATACTGCACATGATAACTTTACTCTGGTTAACACTGTAGGACAATGCTCCATTCCTAGGAAATGTACACAGTAAACCTACATATGAGGTTGTAATGCTTGCAACTTACTCTTGTCAAATCGTATGTACTTAAAATCTGTACACATAGTTGAGCCCTGGGCATTTACATAAATATTATTGTAGAGAGGAAGGGAGAGGACAGGGACCTGGGATCCAGCATGAGCTCACCCACAGAAAAGATAAGGCTAACAGAATATGTGGGTGAAGGAAAGCAGAGGGTGCTCTCTGCACTATTTCTTTGCCTACTCTGCATGGTTGAAAACATTTCTAAAAAGTAGCCTTCACGCTAATACACCTTTAAGAATATAGGTACAAATAATCATCCCATGTCTGTAAGTGACTATTGCAAAAGGAGACCTAATAGCTCCTTACTTCAGGTACAACTAGAATTTTAAATTCCTCACGACAGCTTGAGAATCAAAGTGTGAGACAGAATCTTGCTGCTATGCATCTTGTGTATTTTGTTCGTGTGTTTGCTTCTTTCCTAAGGTGTTTATTTTATGTTACCCTGAGGAGCTAGCATTCTTAGCAATATTGGGAGCGTTACTCTTTCCAGACTTTGCTTTAAATAATAGTTTCATGATACAATTGATATTCCAGAAGATTTACCACTTTCAAGTGCATAACTCAGTGATTTTTTTTCTAGTTATGCAGCGAATTGGGCAACTATGACAACTAATTTTATAACCCTTGCACATTTCCCCACCCCATCTCTGTCTAATAAGCAATTCCTCTCTGCTCTCTCAAGCCCCTAGGAGCCACTACCTTACTGTCTGCCCCCAAAGAGTTCTCTGTTCTGTAGTTTATGGGAGCATAATTATGTCACCTTTTTGTGTGACTTCCACTTAGCATAATGTGCTGAAGGTTCTTCCCCAATATTAGCCCTCATCAGTGTGCTTTATTTTTTAGCACTAGAGATTGGACTCGGGGCCTCAGGCATGACAGGCAAGAGATCCACCACTGAGCTACTGCTTCATCATAGTTGATTTTTATTTACTGTCAAAAATATTCTACTATAGGGGATGGCACGATAGCTCAGCAGTCTACCGTGCCTGCTTAGGCAAGCTTAGGCAAAGTGTGGGGTCCACAGTCTGATACCCAGCACCACACACATGCCATGCCAGCCCCACCCCCAGGATGGGATAAGCTAGCCACACACACACACACACACACACACACACACACACAATTCTACCATATGGATAGAACAACTTGTGTATCCGTTCATCAGTCATTGAATATTTGGTTTGCTTCTATTTTATAATTATTATGACTGATGCCCCTCTAGACATTTTTTGTGGAGTTTTTCTATAGGCATAGATAGATACATGCCCAAAGGAACTGAAAACGTATGAATGGAAATGATGGGTCATATGGTAACTATGTTCAACATTTTGGAACTCTTGTTTAGGTTTTAGTATGTTTTCAGGCCATGCTCCTCTTTGTAGAGGTGCTCTATCCCATCTTACTGGACAGGTGTCCTGTGAGTTTTGCTTGCCTACATTGCTCTCTGTGGTTAATGGTAGGGATTCATCCACATAAACCGCAGTGATTGATGAGCAGTGTCCACAGGTGCAAGTCACTTTCTTATCAATGGATCCTCTTGCAGGCTACCCTTGCTTTTCTCTTCCGATGAATGATTATTTTGGTTCTGTGCCAACCTTTCTGGCACTTATACTTCCTGCCTAGGATCACATTTTAAGTATTTGAATGTATATTTGTTGTTTCCTAAAAAGCCATGAGCTGCTGGGAAGCAAGATCCGTGCATTATCTTTCCTTCGTGTCTTTCATCATGCTTAGCCAAGTATGTGATTTAATTAAATGCTAAATGTTAAGCAGGGACTATCTGTTATAGCCTCATTCCTCCATAGAGCTTAGCTAAGTGCTGGGCATACAAAAGGTGTTTATTTAGTGCTGAATAAGTGGATTTTAACTTCCTAAGACTTTTTCCCAAAATCATTTCTAATTTTGAGCTTGTTAGTAAAATTCTCATTTGATGAATATAGTTACGGCAGCCAGCAAGTTTGCACTACATCATATTCAGGGAAGATCTTCATTTTTCTACAGCGATACTACGAACATATCTAGAATCAGTCTTTTAGTGGCTTTTCTAGGGAAGATAGAGAAATAGGCAGGGCATTTCCCTCCTTCCCTCTCCTCCATAGCGATTTCTCTGAAACACATCTGTCTTCTCTGTTCTCAAGGTATTTTCAGTGGTACTACTTTGCAGTAGAAGTTTCTCCAGTGTTTGGTAGTAGAAGAGGAACAGAGAGAATATGGAATTGAGGTGGAATTCTAGAGACTTAATACCGCCAAACACCATGTCCAGAAAGAAAGGCACTGATAGAATCCTTTTCTGCCAAAAACTCCTTATCTTTAAATCTAAAAATACAAATCCTGAAGAAAATTTTATCTGAATAATTCTTGGCTTTGCAGCCTTGTTGGAGCACAGTGTGTCCTGGTAATGACTACGTTGATTAGTTAAGGCAAGTTATACACAACACTTGGATCATCACTTTTAAAGAACTAAAATATCCCAGCATACTGAGCACCACATCCACCCTGACAGAATTCGCACCTCTTCTGAGGATTCCGAACTTATTTTAGAGCTTTTGCAAAGTTTAGCTATTTTACCACCAATCTGTAAGCACACCGAAGAATAGAATATTCTGGAGAGAATTTTAGGTCACAGAAGGATCATACTCAGACAGTCTACCCCTTATATTCCTCACTTACATGAGAGGGCAGAGCAACAACAAAAGGACGGGCAACAACAAAAAGCAGAGATGGGAAGGCTTTTACCATTGACATGTGTACAAGTCACACTTTGCTTTGCTTGAAGCACCTAGCTCTTGAAATGTGATTTCCTCGTGTGTGTGTGTGTGTGTGTGTGTGTGTGTGCATGCCCACATGCACAGAGTTGGTTGTTCCCTGAAACTTCAAGTAATGAGAGCATTCCCCTCTGGATTTTATAATCTATATTACAGAATTATTCAGATTTTTACCTCTGCTGAGTTTCTCAAATCACTCAGCTCTCTTCTGAATTGTGTAGCATCTTGTCAAGCTCCAGCTACACATTCCCCAAGCTAACAGAGCTAGTACCAGAAAATAATGAAGGCCAGGTATGATTGTACACACGTGTAATTTGTGCACTCAGAGGCTGAGGCAGGCATGTTGCCATGAGATCAAGGCCAGTTTGTGCTACTTCATGAGTTCAAGTCCAGCCTGAACCGCATAGGAAGACCCTTTCTCAAAACAACAACAACAACAACAAAAGGAAATAAAAAAGTGAAGGATTCTTCTCCATTGGGATAGTTCAGACAGAAATGGTCCCTCTGGGTGTTTCTGCAAGAAACTTGGAATGTAAGACTATTAAGAATCTGAACCTTGTCTTAGGCCAGGCACGACCTCTGTTTCATATTCTTAGCGCATGGTAGGTGTTTGTTAGAATGTTGTCATTCTCCTCTGTGTGGCCTCCTGAGTAGAACAGCTCATTTCTACTCATGGGACAGCAGCTAGAAAGCTGGGGGCATAAACTACCAGTCTGTGAAGGCCAAGATAAGACTCAGCACTTCACTGCCAATATATTCCACTGGCCAAAGCAAGCCTCCACTCTAGCATAGATTCAAGAAAAGAGAGGGGCTGGGGGATGGCTCAGTGGAATAAGCACTTCCCTGGCAAGGACAAGGGCCTGAGTTCAAAGTTCAATCCCTGGTTCCAAAAAAAAAAAAAAAACCAGCACCTCTTAAAAAAGGAGTTATCTGATTTGTGGCAATTTTTAAAAAAAGTCACAAAATGTAGTCACAATAATTTCTTTTCCCCTTCAGCTTTTAATATGGTTCTGCTAGTAGATGGCTAGGCCCTAGCTTTTCTAGGTAAATGGTATTATAGTGCTTAAGTAGGAAATCACATTGGCTTGAGTTCTCTAGATTGACATTTAAGAAATACTTTCAGAAGCATTTGATTGACTGGCCAATCTACAGTGGTGCTTTCTGTATTGTTTCTAATTTGTACATGTTTTTCTTTTTTTTTTTTTTCAAGCTGAGTTAATGACTTGTGGTAGTCCACTCGGACTTGCAACAACAGAACGAGGTCATTTATAAAGAGTAGAAGCTTTTCTTGGCTCATGATTCTAGCAGCTGGGAAGCCCAGGAGCACAGCAAAAGCATCTGGCTGACATCTGGAAAGGGCCCCTTACTCATCCTAACAGAGGTATCACAGGACAAGTCAGGGTGAAAGGAAACACTAGCTTGGGTTTCTCTTCCTGTACTTAGGAAGACACTAATGACATCCTGAGGCTCAGGTCCTATGACTAATCCTAATTATCTCCCAAATGTCCCACCTTTAAATACTACCGAGTTGGGGATTATTAATGTGGGAATTAAGCTCCCAGTATATGACCCCAGGGTGAAATTCAACCCATAGCAGTTAGGCAGAGTCCTCTGGTGGAGCGTTTGCCTCTCTCAGATCTTCTGTAAAATGGCTCCTTGGGCTCTGAGCTCCCTGTCTAGATAAGACCCTGTTCCAGGTCTGGGTAATGGGTGGGGTGGCTTGTGCAACACTCTGGGAAGGCTGTGTCACTTGAGAGCTGGCTTCTGAAAGTAATCCCATTTCCTGTGGGTAAAGCTTTCGGGAAACAGCTTAAGGCACTCCAGAGTGGAAAATGTTTTATCAATACTGCAGCTGCACTGTCAGAGGAGTTGAATTCCAAGGCCAGAGCATTGATTTCAGCCTGAGACACCTGTGGGCCCATAGTCGGGAAGGCACTATGTTCAGTTGGGAAGTGGATTTGGCTGTGGCCTTTACAGGGGCTGTGAGTTCTCCTACTGCCTTGGGATTTGCATTTCAGGGAAGTAAAAATGAAATCACAGAGAACAGGACTAAAATTTAAAATTCAGCACGTGAGCTTTATCATTGCAGGCCCTAGTCTTTATATTAGAACGCTTTGTTCCCCCTGCAGTTATTAACATTTCACTTCTTCAGGTGATGCTTCTGGTCTCCAGCTACCCTGGGACATCAGCTGTATTTGCCTTCATGGTCAGTGGTCAGCTAAAAGGCTATTTGCTGGTTCCTATTTATTCAGATTCTCTCTCCTGCCCGAATATAGTGCTCAAAGCTGGAACACTCTGCCCTGGAAAAGAGCAAGTGAATAGAAAGGTGGAAGCACAGCCCACGCAGATCAGCAGTGGAACATTTCCACGGGATTGACCTTGGTGTTTCTGGTGGTTGGAATCCATGGCAACCACTGCTGGCCCCTGAAAGACTGTTGCTTTATACAGCATTCCTGCCATCAGCATCTGCTTCCTCCAACCTCCAAAGCCGTGATCCTTACAAAAGGTATGACCATTAAAAGCTGTCACCCAAACATGGGGATGAATATGGGTGCTGGAAATCCTGGGAGGCATCAGTCTTTCATGATTCAGTGTCGAGTCCCTCAGCAAAAAAAAAATAATAATTTATATGACATTTAACACACACAGGATACTTTTAAAAGCATTCTGCACATACTATATCAGCTCATTTAATGTAGCAAACACCACAAAGAGCTACTCTTACCTTCATTTTTACATTTTGGGAAATAAACCACACAGAGATCAAGAATCTTGCATGGGAATTCTGAAATAGGCTTTGTCATCCGGGGTATCAGCTCCGAAATTCAAGGACAGAACATGATGTTGTCTCTCGTTAAAGATAGGAATGGCTTTCTAACTTAAGGGAAGAGGGCAGCCCACTGTCAGCGAGCTCTCCCCCTTGGAATATGTCACTCTTTGCCACATCACTGTCCCAGTTTAATAGCCCTTCACTTCTTTTGAGCCTAGCAGAAAAATTTTTAAAAAATCACTTCAAGTATTTATGAAAGTTAGTTTTGACAGGCCACTGGTTACCCGGGTGATGGGGGAGTCTTAGCAACGTGGATGAGCCTGGAAGAGGCTGTGAAGTGAAAGAAGACAAGTGCAGAAAGACAAAGGCTGCGCCATCTCCCTCACAGGTAAAATCTAAACAAATTGGTCTCAGGAGTTGCCAGCCAGATGATGATTAGCAGAGGCTGGGATGGTGGTGGGGTGGCCAGGATGGCGAGAGGCCACCTGGCAAGGGGACAGGGTCGCAGTGAGACAGCAGGAAGACCTTCTAGTGTTCTGTCACATGGCAGGATACCTATAGTCAACAGTAATTAGTACCTGCCCCGACAAGCACAGAGAAGAGGATTTTCAATGTTCCTATGTGGAAATGATGAATGTTTAAAGTAATGGATATAATTTTTTCCATGATTAAATTATACAAGGGGCCGGCCACATAGCTCCGTAGATTAAAGTGCCTGAAAGCAGGTTGTGGTGGTGGAGCACACCCATAATCCCAGCTCTTGGGAGGCTGTAAACAGGCGAATCACTATGAGTCTGATCTAGTAGTGAGTCCCTGAACACCCTGTAGACCCTTCCCTAAAACACAAAACAAAACAACAAAAAAAATCATTATATAATACATACAGATATAGAAGTATATTGTAATCCACAAATGTTCACAATTATCAATAAAAAACACAGCTGACTAAAATATTTCCTATGAAACCACCCAGACATAATTAATATGAATATCATGTATCACAACTGGCTGTCACATCTGCAACAGCAGTGCCCCAATAAAAACTCCAGCTTTTCCCCTTCATGTTCCTACAGAGATGTCAACATTTCCCGACAACATTTCTTGCCACATTTCTTCTAGGCGTCTTACTAACTGAGACATGTGAAGTTGAATACATAGCAACTCACGAACAATTCAGAGCTTAAAAAAAACGCCATGGTTTAGGTCCAGCACAGATATCTGTTTCAAGCTAACTTATTTTTCATTTGATATAGAATTAATACCAGTAAGCCAGGAAATTAGGAGTAGAGGGATTCGTGGCTATAAACCAAATTGGCAAAATAGCTCAGCGGACTAAGCACCTGCTTAGGCAAGCACAGGGACTGGGCTTGAATCCCCACACACCACATGCCACACTGGCCCCACCCCAGGGTGCACCACCCAGACCAGGTGGGGTGCACACCTGTAATCCCAGCTGGGGGTGGGGCCTGAAAACAGGAGGATTATAGTCTGAGCTGTGTAGTGAGACCCTGTAGCAAACACAATAACAATGATATTAAAAATAAATAAAAGAAACCAAATTGAACTTTCTTTCCAAGGGCAAGATATAGATTGAGGAAGAATGTGGGTTTTCCTAGAATTTACACCTTGAATGGAAATATTGTTTTCTCCTTTTCTCTCAGTTGATTAAGACAGACTGCTAACAAAGCAGAATTATAAATTGAATCCTGATGTGAGGCAGGTGGCTTGGTTGTTACAGATTTGAAATTTTGAGCTAAAACCGACCTTAGAGGTCACCTAATTCAGTTCCTCCATTTTATAAATTAGAAGGGAAAAATCCCACCCAAATGAAAGGCAGAGAGGTTAAGTGACCAGCTCCTTGTCACAACTACAGCTACAGACTGCTTTTAACCCCGATCACCACCATGTCCCCTGTCCCCTTTTGAGGAGCAGAACTGACAGCACACGCCCCAGTTGTGTGTGCCCAGAGTTGTGCTGTTCAGTGAGGAGCACAGCGTGCCATGCTGGGAGGGAAGGGAGAGGTCCGAAGTACCTGGGCAACAGGAATCCGGGCCATCACCACACCCTGCGGCCCGCACGTGCTGCCCTCTCGGCTGCCAATGCACCGTCCCTAGGTGTATCTGCTAATACCAGGGCTGTGGTTTCTGCACACAGTTTTGCTTTTATTCTCTGAAAGCTCACTTTGGGGCAATGACAAAGAAATGCATGATGCTGTGACTGTTTTACAATTGTACCCTGGCTTGAAAAATGTCCCCATGTCAGTAGGGCACCTCTCTTCATCCCCCTGCCAACAAGCCCAAGTATTTGGGTGCTGGCTGGCACTAAAAGCCACAGATAGCGCCGAGGGACACGACCCTCTGGGTCATTCGTTTTATCCACACTCCCTTTCTTAGAAAATGTCAATGAGGAAGTGCGAAGAGACAGACACAGAAAAGTAGTCGTACAGCAGATCAAGAAAAGGGAGGAAGATGAGAACTGGGTATTTTACCAGCCAGATTTTGTCAACTCTATAATTTTTAGAATTTGTTTACCCTATTTCTTAGTTTATGTGTGGGATGTGATGTTTAAGCCCCTTTTTCACATTTAATGTAATCCACTTCATTATGCATTTATTTTGGTTTCATGCCAACTTAAACCTTTTTGTAGTTCTCAGTATACCTTTTGTACTGCCCTCTTCCTTTTGCTTTCAGTGCTGGGGATTGAACTTAGTGTCTTTGTGCTGAGCTATGTCCCCCAGTTTAATTTTTTTTTTTTTTTTTTTTTTTTTTTTTTTTTTTTTTTTTTTTTTTTTTTTTTTTTTTTTTTTTTTTTTTTTACTTTTGAGACAGCATCTCACTACACTGCTTATGCTGGGCTCAAACTTTCAATCTCCCTGCTTCAGCTTCAGGGAGAGCTGGGATTACAATCCGTGTCCCCTTGCCTGGCTGCATGCACTGCTGTTGAGGACTACATCAGGATGCTGTGCATACTCTGTATCACTTAGCTCCACCCAGACCTGATATCCTCCTTTTAGAAAAAAGGAATGGATGCCATTGCATTGATGGTGTGGAGAAGGGAGAAACCCCTTGACTCCAGACCCTGCTTTAACAAACGGTCTTCTGATCAAACACTGTGTGCCTCTGCTTGCTGGCTTGTGTTATAGTTTTGTCACTATCTTTGCTCTAGCACTGTGGCTTGCACAGCAAGGTAAGCTCACCAGATGTGAGCCAGAGAGGACCTGAAGAAAGACAAAACCTGGGCAGTGAGGATGACAGAAGCTATGAAACTCATTTTGAAAAATAACTGTGAAGTCTCATATTTTGGACTGCTCTGCATGGTATATAAGGTTGACCTTGTAGCTTTCAGTTGTTGAAATTAGCTGGCTCTTCTGCAGAAGCCTATTTCTCCCTATCTGTCACCTAGGCAGAACTGAGTAATTTGGGCCAGTACAGCGAGGCGTCTCATTTTGCCATCCCCAAATACCTGTATCCACTCACAGCTTGCAGACTTGTGGTCTTCAGTAAAAGAAAGACATATGTTGAGTTACAAATACTCAGAGGAAGAACAAAGAAAGCAAGACGAAGTCAACACAGAAGATGGCAAGGGACAAGACTCCATGCAACTGCCTGTATCTATCTCTCACCCCTGTGAGAGAAAGAAAAGAGTTGAGGAGACATGAAAAGCTGCCAGAAGACCTAAGCACAGCAGCACAGTATCAGAGCCTGTGGTCCAAATGCAACACAGAGCTGGGCAACCGGACAGCTCACCACTCCTCCCAGGCACCCTGCATGCATTAGCAGCCTGCACAGATCTTGGTTTTGCTTAGCAGAGCTTCAAAGGCAACAGGCACAGAGACGGCTGCAGAGTGCCTGAATGAGCTCTTATGTAAAGATGTTTTTCTTGTCCCAGGAGCCTTGGAGATACCACCAACACTGGGGCATTGCGGAGAGACTGTGGGGACATTATTAAGCAGAGAGAAGCTCAAGCTACTAAAACCTGACAAGGAATGTGACTCCATGCATACAGGCAAGCTGGTCCACATGCTCTCTTGCCTCTGTCAGTTTTATTTGTGCTTGAGTGGGGAGGTGGCTGTGCAGGCTAATATGCTGTGAACAGAAGTCAGATCGCTGGGCCAGGAGATGGCTCAGTAGAATAAGTGTTTCCCTGTCAAGCACAGGGATCTGAGTTCAATCCCCAGTTCTGTTAAAAAAAAAAAAAAAAAAAAAGTCAGATTGTCACCTGTAGGTTACGAGCTGGTGGCTTTTCTCCATCTTTTTGCCCCTATCTGGGTAAGTCTCAGAGTACAGAATATGGCAGGCTGACTAATGGCGAAGTGCTGCCTGGGTCACATGGGAATAGACATAAACTGGAAGCGAGTTTTCATCGTGAGGCCGCTGAGATTTGCGGGCTATGATTAAGTGATAAATATTAAGCAATTACACCTGGGTGCATGTAAGCCAGGTCTCTTCTGTGTGCCATCAATGCCTACTTCCACAGCTCTGCCTTCCTACGGTCTCCATTCCTATTCTAGTGGATGTCAGGTACCTACTGCAGCAACCCCAACTTTCCTCTCCCCTGGTGCTAAATTATTCTCTGTCCTACTGCTATATTAGAATTATCTTTGTAATACCTGTCAACAGTACTAAAACACAAACTTACTATGTACCTAAAGCCTTGGAGAATAAGCTCAGGAACCCAGCAGCAAGTAGACTGAGCAGGAGAGTGCCACCCACCATGCCGGATCCTCCTCATGACCATCTGCAGTCTGCTGGTGGCCCTGCTCTCTTGATGTTGTAAATAACTTTGTGTTATGAACCATGAAAGCTAGAAAATTGGTCAAATGTGCATAAGCAGGAGTTGGCCTCAGTGCCTACAGCAGACAAGAAACCTCAATCCTGACATAAGCATCCCAGCTGGCTAATGTCAGCTATTAGTTACTAGGTAACCTGCTGTCACATGTTACTAACCTGGAAAAGGGATAAACATCCATATTGTTGTTGGAGGGAGGGGCACCTCACCAACCAAGCAGATTAGCCACCACCTAACCCAGCTCTGGTTTTCTCGTCTATCTTTTCCTCATTCTTGCTGCTGATTGTCCCTGGGGTAGAATGGATTACACTTGGACCCACGGATCCTTACAACTTTGAGTTCAAAGACAGGGAGTCCAAATTCCAATTAAGTCTGTCAAGACCATCATACACTATAATGCAATCAAAATATTTAAAAGTAATTTTAATTCCCTGTCCTTTATACAAATTCGTTTTCTCAATGAAGCAAATTATATTTGTCCTCAGTATTGAGGCTTTTCTTTTTATTTTACTTATTTATGTATTTACTTACGTAGAGACAGGGCCTTGCTATATAGCATGGGCTATCTTTGAACTTGCTTATGTAGTCCAAGCTGGCCTCGAACTCCTGGTGATCCTGCCTCCAGCTTTTAACTGCTGAAAATACAGGTGTGCATCACCATGCTTGGCCTAAAGCTATTTTTAAAAAAATTTTTTTAAGTGGGAATTTTGGATTGTAACTCAACAATAAAATGTTTGTCTGCAGGTGATTACATTCAATTGATAGCCAGGTGAGGAGATCTACATGTGTCTATTTATGCATGGGTGCACATTTATGATAGAGCTATATCTACACATATTACATCTGTATGCATATTCATGTGCTCTTTAACCATTGATGGAAAAGAACATCAAATTCTGTTCCATTTTATTTAACCTAATTAAGGATCTAGCCAGCTGAGTACAGATAGTATGTTAGTTCTCTATTTGTAAACTTCAGTCCTGTCATAGGAACAATCCTTTGTAGAACTGTATTCAGTTGATATCATGTTGATTAGAGGACACAAGTAAGTCATGTGGCTCCCCTTACATGCAAATGTGTGTGGCCTGCCTCTGTTTGGTGGCCCTGGGTGGCATCTGTGGGCCGCACAGGATTCATGGTTATATTGCTCTGTTCCCGTCTACTGTCTGTGTTCCACATGGCTGAAGGCCAGCCGAGCCAGGCCACTATTGTCCCTTCTCAGCTGTCTGCAGTCCAGCAAGTTGTCATGTTGCTTAGAGTTCTCCCCCAGTGCATCCTTGTGCTACCCACTCACCCCCTTGGCTTGACAGTGCCTGTTGTATTTCATCAATTCAGTGTAGCAGGACTTTACACAGTACTTTCTCTCTCTGCACAAAAGAATGGGATGAATCAGAGATGAGTGCAGAGTTTAAGGCAGGGACTTACTGGCAGAGAACAAAGGAACCATGCCAGGCTGTAGGGAGCTCTCTCTTGCCTGGTGACTTGGCCCCTTGGGGACAGGGTATTTCTTGTTAGTCAGTGACAATTATTTTTCTTGAACTAGAAGTGTTCTTTCAGTCCCTGTGACATTAAATCAATGAATCTCAAGATTTCTGCCAGGCTCTATGGCTTACAACATCCCAGGAAACACTGATTAAGTATTAATGCAATCTGGGAAACACCCAAATCCAAATAATAGCATTGAAGGTGAGGTTCACCCAGCAGCTCCTGGGATCCACTGAGAGCTGGGGCTCTTTGATTTCTAACCTTTCAAGGGGGGAAAAAAAGACTTGCTGGAAAGCCTCAAGTCATGCTGTGGTGGTGGTAGTAAGTTCAGGATCAAATGACCATTTCATCTTCAAAAACTCCCGTGGCCTCACAGCACTGAAGGAGACAAGGGTAGGAGTTTTATTTTAATAGTCACTGATCAAATAACTTGTTCTAAGAGTCTTGTGTAAAGTGGATAGTGGGCCTGTCTTTTGTGGGTGTACTCCTGACCTGGTCTGTTGGAGATGTTCTAACCTGGTAGAACAGGGATTGAAGTAGGACTCAAGGGAGAAGTGTCCCCAGGAAAGATGCCATCCCTGTGAAGACCCTAGCTAACATATATTCAAACGTCTTCATCTGTGTCAGAGACATGAACACCTATCAGGCATCCTCTCTTGTTCTTTCCGGGTGCTCCTGAGATGAAGTCTGAGCTGTTGAGATCTTTTCCATGAATGAACAATTGCAAGAGGACCCCGGAAGTCTAACTGTTCCTGATGTGACAGCAAAGATATTTTCTCCCTCTGAAAAGGTGTCTCTAGGTCATTACTAGAAGATACTTTTATTGACAATAATACTTCAGATATATTGCCCACTTAGAAGTCTGCAAGTACCTTAGAAATCCTTGATATGCCAAAGAGAAAACATCAGGTAGATGTCTATGCCTATTAACATCTCTGTTTGATCATCTGTAATCTTTTCCCCCTGCTCAGGACTGTCTGTTATCATCAGAGAACATGAAGTATCCTACAATGGCACCTGGTAATCCTGCCTCTATACCAGAAGACCTCATTGAAGAATTTGGAATGGTTTTGAGGGATGTTCTTTTGGCCTCTTTTTCTAATTTCACTAGTTTGGGAAAGTAACTTCATTTCTTTGTTTTTTCATTCAAGAATTTTTCACCTGAAAAATGAATGGGTGAGGGCTGGGGAGATAGCTCAGTGGAATAAGTGCTTCCCTGGCAAGCACAAGGGCCTGAGTTCAATCTCCAGTTCTGAAAAAAAAAAAAAAAAAAAAAAAAAAAAAAAAAAAAAGAGGGTGAGACTGAAATATCCTAATGTATGTTCTTTAGTTCAGAATCTTAGCATTTTCTTCCATTTATTATTCATCATTTGTCTGCAATACCTGCAGTGTTCTCAAGATAAATCAAGAAAGCATATTGTCTTTAGGAACTTTCCATTTAAAAAGTTTCTTTATACAGTGTGCTTCATTTGATTTCCCTCTAACGTCATATAAAGTGGATTAGGTAGGGATTCTTTTCCACTTACAGATGGGGAAAGTGAAATTCAGAGAAGCGATTAACCTATGATATCCTTCTATGAAGTAGTATAAAGATTTAAATCAAGCAAATCTAATAACAAACTGCAAGTTCTTTCTTCACTGTGAAGCTGACAGGTTGCTTCTATCAATCAGGATGATTTCCTTAGCTTTGTGAGAAAGCTTTACAACTTACTTGATTATATTGCACAAGAACTAAAATTTGATTGTGAAGGGTCTTGGCAATTAAAAGTGCTGGTAAAACATCCTATATCATAAATTCACTCGACATCTGTCGATTCTATGCCATGCATACTCTGAGCTTTGCTGGGTAAGAAAGCTGCAGCTATCAGTGCATACCCTCCCTCTCAATAGCCCTCTGCAGCTTCCTGGGATTTTTTTTTTAAAACAAAACCACCTACAAGGCAGAGACAGTTTGTCATCTTAAGACCTCTGGAAGAATTGTTTAGCAAATGGACTTTGACAGCTCTGCAGACAGGCAGCGGCTGTAGTTCCCCTCCATCTACCTCACTTTCTTCCAGGACAAAGCCTGCACAGTTGAAGGAAGAGGGATTTGAGCTAATATAAACAACCAGAGCACAAGAACTGGGCTCAGGGGTTATGCTAAGTGTCTTGAAATTTTCCTACCTAGAAAAGGATGTTTAGGGAGGAGAGGGACAAAGTACTTCTATACAAGAGTTGGTAAGAGTTGAACTCTCTGTGGGAAGGAGAACAGAGAAGTGGCCAGGACTTTGGCTCTTGAAATGGGAGTAAGGTGTTGTTCCAGGCACATTTCTTGAGTGAAAAGCGCTCTAAATTGTCACCAGCCCTCCAGGGAATCACATGCAAAGCTAGACCTTGAAGTAAACATCAAGAGACCAGATCTACAGTACAGACATGGTGCTGCACATCATTTTGCCTTTCAACTAATTCTTTATTGTTCTTTTTTCTCCCTTTGGTCTGCAAAGGGAAGGGTTTCAACTAGCACTCAAACGACTGTGCCACAGTAACTGTAGGGTCTCACGGTGCCTGCTTGACATTGGTGATTAGAAACAAAGAATGCACTTGCTAGTAATGAGGTTCTATGTTTTGTTATCATTGTCATGCATTTTAATTCTGTAATTATTGTTATTATTATTACATTATTATTATTTTGTTTTTTTCAGACAGGGTCTCACTATGCTATTCAAGCTGGCCTTAAGCTCACTTTGCAGCCAAGGCTGGTCCTGAACTCACAGCAATACTCCTACCTCAGCCTCCTGAGTGCAGAGATTGCAGGTATTTGTCACCATGCCTGGAAATTCTGTCTCAGTTTTAAACCTCATCATGATTACTGTTTCATACCATTCATTGATTCCATCAATTTAAAATTACATATCTATTCTGATTTTTATTGTTTCTTACTCCTGGGTACATATCTATATTTCTTTAGACTTTTAAAATTTAAAAAAGTCAATACTAGGGATTGAATATAGGGCCTTTTTGCAAAACTATAGACATTTTGAGACAGGGATTAGCTAAGATGTCTTGAACATATGAACCTCCTGCCTCAGATTCCTGAGGCATGCATCACCATATCTAGGGGAATTCATTTTTCTTCCTGAAGAAATACTCTTTCCTTACTTCTGTAAGTACCATTCTGTAGCTGATGAAGCTTTCAGACTTTGTTTGACCAGAAACATTATCATTTTCCTTTTCAAGGGTATGTTCCCTTTTTTCAGATTCTAGGATGAAGGATTTTTCTCTCCATGCCTTAATGCTGCCATACTTCTTTGTAGATTTCCACATTTCCATTAGGAAACCTTTTTTTTTTTTTACTGCCTGTTTTGGCCTTTTGCAAGTAATGTGTCTTTTGATCAGGCAGCTTTTAAGATTTTATTTTTTCCTTAGGGTAGTGGTTGATCAATTGTGTCAACTTGAGAAGTTAAAAGCTTAACAAAATGGGCTTAGGAATTCCACACCCTAGGGTGTGGAAGCCCCACCATAGTGACTCATCGCATAAAGGATATAAAAAGGATTTGACGAAGGATGGAGTGTTCCATTTCCTCCAAAGAGCTCTGCTCTTCAGTCTGCTTGGATGTTGTCTCCTGGCTTCTAGTGTAGACTCCTTTTTTTTTTTTTTAAATAATTTTATTGACAAACAAATAGCAATGAGACAGTTTCAAAACTGATTAGTAGGACATTTTCAATAATTAATATATTGCATATTATTGTCTTAGTGGTTATTCATTGTACAAGATGCAGACATGATACTCTGTCCACGAACACTATTAGAACAAATCTTTCTATTCACTGAATTAAGAGAAAGTAGCTTTATATCTATCCTAACTATTTTGAATATACAGATACAAAATGGTTGTTCATTTGTATCCCCTTGTTTTGTTTAGTTTTGTCAGAGAAGAGTATTCCATTGTCATTTAAATATTGTAGGAGCATAATTCAGCAAAATATTCCAATATAGTCCGGTCGTCCATAATAGTAGTGGATTTTCCATAAGACTGGCAATGTCAGAAATTTTGACTTGAGCCTTTTATAGTTTAGCATATTAATACGGCTTTACTTTTTGTACCTTGTTTTTACACTTTTCTGCTAGATGGTTAAGACTAAGATAAAACAAGACTTGTATAACAAGAAATGTAGTTTTTGTATGTGATAAGGTCAGTCAAATCCCTTCAGGATTTATCCTGAAACCCTGAACCATACTTTGTAGATCCTTTGTCAGTGTCAGCCATATGGATGAGTCACGGCCATTGCTTGACCAATTTGCTCTCTGTGAGAGCCTGAGAGAAAGGTCTCTCTCCATATGACTCCCCTTAGACACACTCTACATCATCGATCACCTTCCTTTGTGGCCCCATAATCTCCTTGATCAGAAAATTTGAGACACAACTGAGTCACATGATGTTACAGTACAGGTTCTCTTATGTTCTTAGTCTTCACTGACCTTGAAAGACTAGGGCCAAAATATTGGCTGTCCTTGCAGACCTTCTTTTTCTTTAATTTTTGGTCTGAAGACTTAGATTGTTAACCCTCCAGAAGAGAAGTTTACTGTTATTACCCTACAAGATAGGCAGCTGAACTTAATCTCACTATCTGTCTGAATATAAAATATCTTAGGCATACCATGGAACAGGTATTTTCCATCAAGTATTGATATGTTAACCTTTAAGTCCCTACAGAATATCACTCTTTGTCTTCTGCCTCATATTCTTTTGCCTTTCAGTGTAGACTCATCAGTCTTCTATCACAGACCTATGGGTCTCCTAATACGGACTTGCATGGAACCCTGCAGTGAGCTCCAGACTTGGACTGAATCCTTCAGTCTCCAGTGTGCAGACGCCCTCTGCACACTTGATCCAACTCTGTGGCTGAAAGTTATAAATCAACCTTCTAATTTCTTATATATTTATACATTTCATGTTACATCTGTTCCTATAGTAAAACCTGACTGATACACATAGTATTTGATACTTTTATTATAATGTATCAAAGTATGCTTTTCTTTGTATTTGGCTTGCTTATAGGTTAAAGCACTTCTGCAATAGTGGGGTGTGTGTGTGTGTGTGTGTGTGTGTGTGTGTGTGTGTGTGTACCAGGAATAGAACTCAGGACCTCATATGTAACAGGTAGTTGCTGCACTACTCAGAACTTCTGGAATCTGTGGCTTAAAAACTCTTATATTTTGGAAAATTACCAGATATTTCCTCTTCCAATATTGCTTCTTTCCCACCTTTATTTCCTTTAGTTTTGTGAATGTGTTAGATATTTTCCCTGTGTCTTGTTCTCTTTTTCTTTTTTAAAGAAACAAAAAAGTAGTTTGAAAAAGTATCATTAGAAATGATACAGAATTTCACTAAACAAAATAGGATCTCTAGACCCAGCCCAACTCAGCTAACCTGCAACTCCTGGGAGGCCCTACCTGGAAGCCCACTGAGTGAGAAGTTCTATGACTCTTCCGGCCCCTGATCCACTGAAGCCTGGCATGTGAGTATGTGGGAGAAATTTTGGTTTCCCAGGGCCTGCCACCAGTGGCAAGCACCATCCAGAGCCCCCGCCCCCAAGACCTCCAAGCGAGTGAGAATTTCTGAGACTCTCCCCACTAGCCACTCCAGTCTGGCCCACCCTGGAAATCCCCAGAACCCTTGCCCCCAAGCCCAATGTGCAATAAGTGAGAATTTTTGTGACACTGCTGGCCCGTGATCCACCCCAGAATGGCCCGGTGAGTATGTGGGAGAGCTTCGGCCCTCCCCAGTGCTACTTGGGCTATGGTCATAACAGAGGGCAACCACAGGTTCACAGTTGTGCCAGAAGGGTTGCATCAAAAAGGAGCTGAACACAAAAACTAGATCTAGGCCCGGCTTAACTGGATAATCTCAAACTTAATATATTGGCACCTGAATCTCATTATGTGCTAAGGTTGTAACTGCATCAAAGCTACACACCAAAGATCAGAGATCAGGCCTTGAGCCCACCAATGATAAGTGCAGAGGACACTAGCTCAGCTGAAATGAATGAATTAACAGAGGAGGAAGCAAGAAACAACATCATAAAGATATAGAGGAACTCAGACCAGAATTAAAACCTGAAATACAAAAAGAAATTTTTGAATACATAGCACCTAAAGTAATGAATCAAATCCAGAAACATATGGGGGAAACCCAATGCTTACCTAGAACAAGTGCAGAGAGCACTATTCCAGCTGAAACGTATGAATTAACAGCATCATAAGCAAAGAAACAACATCAGAAAGGTAAAGAGGAACTCAAAGCAGAAATAATTTCTGAAACAAAAAAAAGAAATCTTCGAAATGATAGCATCTGAAGTAGAGAATCAATTACAGAAATACATGGAGGAAAACCAATTTGGAAAAAACTCTGCAGTAAAAGAATTAATAGCTACCTCTAAAGAAGACATGGATTAAAAAAAAAAAAGAGGAGATCAGAAATATGACAGATTCCTTGAATGAGCAATACAGGAAACAAATAGATCCCATGAAGCAGAATCAAAGAGATACAGAAGAACTTAAAACCTCAATCTCGAGTCTACAAAACTATTTGAGTGAAAGCAAAGACAGAGTTTTAGAACTTGAAGACCCTGGTGCAGCTAGTGAAAAGGTGAGGAAGGATCTCCTGAAAACAATGAGGATGCAGAAAAAAATAATCCATCACCTGCAAGATGATGCCAAAATGCACAATGTGAGATTAATAGGCATCAATGAGAAAGAAGGAGTTAATACAAATGATATAAAAAGAATACAGGCAGAAGTAGTAGCAGAAACCTTACCAAATATGAAGAACAATCTAACAATCAGGTAACCGAAGCATACAGAACACCAAATAACTTCAACCCAAGTAAAAACACACCAAGACATATAATCAAGATCCCTGAAATCCAACACAAGAATAATATACTCAAAGCTGCTAGAGAAAAGAAGCAAACCACATTCAAAGGAAAACTCATCAGAATTACAGCCGACTTCTCTTCATAAATCAAGGAGAGCTTGTAGCAGAATACCTCAAGTCCTCTATGAAAACAAATTCCAGCCCAGACCACAATAATCTATAAAACTTTCTTTCAAGTTTGATGGAGAAGTGAAATACTTCCACAACAAAGAACAACCATAAAGTATTTCATGATGACAAAGCCAACCCTACACAGGCTACAGAAAGATGTTCTAGAGAGAGACCACAATGACTAGAACTCCACAAATGAGAACAGAAGGAACCCACTAAATAGGGCAAACAATTAAACACAGGACAAAAAGGAGTAAACAACAGCATGTAAATAACATGACAATCATGAGTCAACACATTTCAATCATAACCATCAATGTAAACGGACTCAGTTCTTCAATTAAGAGAAATAGACTGGCACAGTGGACTAGAAACAAAACCCAACAATATGCTGTATACAAGAAACACACTTAACTCAAAAAGATATTCATGGCCATAAAGTCAAAGGATGGAAAACAATACTGCATGCCCCAGCACCTCAGAAAAAAGCAGGGGTAGCAATCCTGTTCTCAGTCTCAACTTCAAACCAAGAAAGATTAAATGAAATAAAGAAGGCCACTATATGTATTGGTTAGGAGAAAAATTCAAGAGGAGAGATAACACTCATAAATATCTATGCACCAAACACAAGAGAACCCAAGTATGTAAGACAAATCTTAAGGGACATGAAAAATCTAATATCCAAGACCACAATCTTAAAGGGGACCTTAATAAGGCCCTTATCTCAAAAAGATATGTCAACCAGACAAAATATTAGGAAAGAAGTAGCAGAACTGAACCAGAGCTTGGAACAAATGGACCTGGTGGGCATATACAGAATGTTCCACCCAGCCACAGCTGAATACATGTTTTTTTCAGCTGCACATGTGTCATTTTCTAAAATAGATCACATACTAATGCATAGGTCATGCTTAAGTATATGCAAGAAAACAGAAATTATCCCATGCATATTATCTGACCACAGTGTAAGGAAACTGGAAATACATGACAAAAGAAAGGAGAAAAACCAGTTTAATAAATGGAAATTTAAAAAACACCCCACTCAGCAAACAATAGGTCACAGATTATATTAAACAAGAAATTCAATAATATCTACAATGCAATGAAAATTCAAACACAACTTACTGGAATTTATGGGGTGATGAAAGCAGTTCTCAGAGGGAAAATAATAGCTATGAACTCACACATTAGGAAAACAGAACGGGAAGAAATAAACACCCTAATGTTGCACCTCCGACATCTAGAAAAGGAAGGGCAAACCATACCCAGAGCCCAAAGATGGGAAGAAATCATAAACATTAGAGCAGAAATTAATTCAATTGAGATAAAGAAAACAGTTCAAAGAATCAATGAATCAAAAAGTTGGTTCCTTGAAAGACTAAATAAGATAGATAAGCCACTAACTAACTTCATCAAAAACAGGAAAGAAGTACTTCAAATACAAGCAAGAAGGAATGAAAAAATGAAATCACCACAAACTCAGTGGAAATTCAGAAGATTATCAATAGCTACTTCAAGAACCTTTATCCTCAGAGAATGGAAGACACAGAAGAAATAGACAGATTACTCTAAAGGTACAAATTACCAAAACTGAATCAAGAATATATGACAACTATCAATAACCCAATAACAGCCAACGAGATATGAAACATAATAAAAAGCCTTCCTAGAAAGAAAAGTCCAGGTCCTGATGGATTCACAGCTGAATTCTACAAGAAATTTATAGAAGATATAATCCCTACACTCTTCAAATTCTTTAATGAAACTGAAAAGGAAGCAGTCCTCCCAAAATCATTCCTGAAGGCAAGTATTATCCTGATTTGAAAACCAGGGAAAGACACAACTGAAAAAGAGAACTACAGGCCAATCTCCCACATGAACACAGATGCAAAAATCCTCAATAAAATTTTACCAAATAGAATGCAGCAAATCATCAAGAAGATCATACACCATGACTATGTAGGATTCATCCAAGGGATGCAAAGATGTTTCAATATTTGAAAATCTATATATGTAATACACTATATTAATAGACTGAAATCTAAAAACCACATGATCATCTCAATTGATGCAGAAAAAGCTTTTGACAAAGTCCAACATTCATTCAAGTTCAAAGTCCTACAGAAAATTGGAATAGAAGGTCTCTACCTCAATTTGATAAAAGCTATCTATGACCACTCAACAGCTATTATAATTCTAAATGGGGAAATACTGAAATATTTTACTCTTAGATCTGGTACAAGACAAGGATGTCCTCTATCTCCTCTCCTATTCAATATAGTTTTGGAATCATTAGCAGTAGCCATTAGACAACAGAGAGAAATACAAGGAATAAGAAGAAACTAAGTTATCAACATTTGAAGATGACATGATACTTTACTTGGAAGACACAAAAACCTCCACCAAGAAGCTATGAGAATTGATACACAAATTCAGTAGCATAGCAGGATACAAAGTCAATACTCAATAGCATTCCTCTACACAGATAACAAACACACTGAGTGAGAAAGTATAGAAATAATACCTTTTACAATAGCACCGTGGAAAATGAAATACCTTGGAATTTACTAAACCAAGGGAGTCAAAGACCTTTTCACAGAAAATTGCAACACCCTAAGAAAAGAGATCATAGAGGATTTCAGGAAATGGAAAGATATTCCATACTTCTGGATAGGAAGAACCAACATCGTGAAGATGGCCATACTCCCAAAATTTTTGTACAGATTTAATGTAATCCCTATCATACTGCCACCAACATACCTCCTAGACCTAGAGAAATCGTTCCTAAAATTTATCTGGAATCAGAAAATACATAAGATGGCAAAGGCAATCCTGGCCAACAAAGACAAGGCAGGAGGCATCACAATTCCTGACTTGAAATTATACTACAAAGATACTGTGATAAAATCAACATTGTATTGACAATTAACTATACCTGAGGATCAATGGAATAGATTAGAAGTTGCAGAGACCTCTGTGAACACACTCATCCACCTGATCCTCGAGAAAGTGGCCAAACATGCTTACTGGAAGAAAGATAGCCTCTTTAACAAATGGTGCTGGAAAACCTGGCTTTCTACATGCTGAAAACTAAAACTTGACTCAGGTCTATTACCATGCACTAAGCTAAAGTCAAAATGGATTAAAGATCTGAACATTAAAACAGACACACTCAACCTCCTGTAAGACAAATTAGGAAGAACTCTCGAAGATGTAGGGGTAGGCAAAGAGTTCATGAACATACATGTACTCACAGGGGAAACATGTCAAAGAATTAACAACTGGGATCAGCTCTTCTTGAGAAGTTTTTGCAAATCAAAAGAAATTGTCAACAAAGTGAAAAGACAACCCACAAATTTTGAAAAAATCCTAACTAATAAGCACTCAGACAGAGGTCTGCTCTCTAGGATTTATAATGAACTAAGATATATTAGGGCCCTCAAATTTAAAGACCCAATCCAGAAATGGGCATCTGAGATGAATACACACTTCTCAGAGGATGAAATTAAAGAAGTGAATAAATATATGAAAAACTGCTCCACATCACTAGCCATCAGTGAAATGCAAGTTAAAACAACACTGAGATATCATCTCACTCCAGAAAGAATGGCTATCATAAAGAAATCAACCAACAACAATGTTGGAGAGGATGTGGTGAAAGGGAACTCTTCTCCTCTGCTGGTGGGAATGTAGACTGGTTCAACCACTGTGAAGGTCAGTGTGGAGACTCCTCAAAAGAGTAGGACTGGAAATCCCATTCAAGCCAGCTATCCCCCTACTGGGAATTTTCCAGGAGGAACTGAAAACATCATATCATAGTGATATATTTGTACCTATGTTTATAGCACCACAATTTGTGAAATCTTGGAAAAAATCCATCACATGACGAATGGTTGAAAAATATGTGGTATTTCTATACAATGGAGTATTACTTAGCTATAGAGAATGATGAACTTGAAGCATTTATATTGAAATGGATGCCACTTGAACATATACTCATAAGTGAAACAAACCAGACATACATGTACAAATATCGTACAGTCTCCCTAGTATAAGAAATCAAAAGAAGAAATACAAATTGAAAAGTATAAAAAGGAGTTAGTCAGATAGTTAGGGTAAACTGAATGGCATATGTTGTAGGGTAATAATCAGGTGCTCTTCTTGATGGTTAACAACCTAAATTTGCAGATCAAATATTGGAGAAATGGAAGGGCTGCAAGGTCAGCCAACATTTTGGCCATAGCCTTTTAAGGTCAGTGAAGACTCAGAACATAGGAGAACCTGTACTGTAACATCATGTGACTCAGTTGTGCCCCAGATTTTCTGATCAAGGAATTTATGGAGCCACATATTAAATTGATCAATGATCCATAATGTGCCTAAGGAGAGTCACATGGAGAGAAACCTTTCTCTCAGGCTCTCACAGAGAGCAAACTGGTCAAGCAAAGGCTCTGACTCATCCACATGGCTGACATTGACAAAGGATCTACAGAGTGAGGTACAGGGTTACAGGATAAACCCTGAGGGGACTTGACTGACATCATCAGATACAAAAATTACATTTTTGTTATATAGGTCTTGCACTATCTCAGTCTTAACCATCCAGCAGAAAAGTATAAAAATGAGATATATAAAATAAGGCCATAATAATAAGCAAAGCTGTAAATGGCTCTAGTCAACAACTTCTTCAGATAACCCACTATTATTATGGACTGCTGGACTGTGTTTGTTTCACTGAATTTAAGCACCTATAATAATTGAATGACAATAGAATACCCATCTTTAACAGCAGTGAACAAAAAAAGTAGATACAGAGAAAGAACCACTCTGTGTTTGTATATAAAGTACAGTTAGGATAAATATGCAGTATTTTTGCATAATTCTATGAGAGGATGGATTTGCACTCATAGTGCTTGGACAGAATATCCTGTCTGCTTCTTGTACCAGGGAGAACCACTAGGAAGATCACAATGTAAAAAGTATTAATTATTGAAACTGTACTGTAATTCAGTTTTTAAAAAAAAAGATAGGTATACAGCTACATTCTCTTAATTCATTGATTATAGGCATCTGCTCTAATATTGTTTGTAAATAGAATATCATGCATGTACCTTATGCAACAAAAACGACTAAGAAAATTATATGGAATGTGTTACTTAGTGAATCTGTCCTCCCAATTTGATTTGAACTGTCTCACTGCTATTTATTCTTCAATAAAATAAAATAAAAATAGTATTTCTTTTTCTTATGTTTGTGTGTGTATGTGCAGGGTCTCACTACACAGATTGGATTTGTAGTGTTCCTCCTGATTTTTGCCTCCCTAGTGCTGGGATTACAGGTGTGTGCCACCATACCAGGACTCCATCACTGGTCCCAAGGGTGTGGCCAGCACAGCATAAAATAGGATTTCTACAATAATTGCTATGTAATGTTGTCTTCAAATTAGTTTTTTCAGATTACAAGATATAAGCATGCAAAATTGGTCAAAAATTATTAAAAAATTAGAAACAGAATTTCAGCATTAACTTCTCCTTTCAATAGTCTAGCAGAAATCAGCAGTGCAATTATCCAAGCTAGTCTATATGTATACATATTTATTTTATTTTTTATTTTTTATTGAATAACAAGTAACAATGAGACAGTTCTAAATCAAATCACTAGGACGGATTCAACAATTTATACGTTGCACATTGTTTTCGTATTGGCCTTCCGTTGCACAAGATGCATACATGATACTCCTCTGATCAATGAATTAAGAAAATGTAGCTGCATACCTCTCTTTTTTCATATGTATTTCTTTATCCCTTATCTCCTTTCCCTCATCCCAGTTATTCATTCCTTTTGAACAGTTTGTTCTCTTTTCATAGTATCTATTGTACCTTTCATATTTCATTTACTCTTTTGGGTTCTTACACTAGGGAGGCAATATGATGTTTACACATGTGGATCTGGTTTATTTCACTTCTGAATATGGTCTTTAGTTGCATCCATTTACCTATATAAGCATGGAGTTTATCTTTTTTATAGTTGAGTAATACTCCACTGTGTAAATAGACCACATTTTTTTTATCCATTCCTCAGCTGATGGGCATTTGGGGTGTTTTCAAGATTTGCCTATGACAGATTTAGCTATGACAGCTATAAGCACGGGTGCACATGTATCACTGTGGTATGATGTTTTCAGTTCTTCTGGAAAAAATATCCAATAGGGGATAGCTGGTTTGAATGGGATCTGTAATCCTAGTTTTTTAAGGATGCTCTGTGCTGATTTCCACAGTGACTATACCAGTCTACATGCCGATCAACAGTGGAGAAGTGTTTCCATTCCCTCCACAGCCCCTCCATCATGTTATTGGTTTATTTCTTGATGATAGCCATTCTTTCTGGGGTGAGATGCGAAAGAGTCCAGAAACAATTAAGGCTTTGGACACCACAAAAGCGAAGAGCTATGACTCTTCTCCCTTTGCTCCTCCCTTATCTTCTGCTCTCTTCCCTTTCGTTTCTTCTTCATTTTCATCCACTTCTTCTCATTTTTTGCTTTCATTAGAAACATCGCTTGCTAGTATGGAAGCCTCTAAGATCAATTGGGGGAAACTCCTGGTCAGCTCTGGAGCTCTACAACTGACACAGACCCGTGAATCGCAGCCCTCAAAATTATACTGGTACCTCCACTCCAGTTTGCATGCTGGCTTACAGAGCATCATTTATTTTGTGATGACTGATTCTGCTGGCTCTCTTGTCCTTTGTCCCTACAGAGAGGGGAAGGTAACCAAGGCCATGTTGTGGTCCTCTCCAAAGATTCTGACTGGAGCCAGCTCAGAAGACTGTGTCCCTCCTGGATTCCTGTCAGCAGCACACTGCAGAGGGGAACCAGGGTCATTCTCTGTGCATTAACCTCAGGGGCCGGCTCTCTCTACCTCTCATTAGCCACTTCTTTTCCACGGAAAGTGCACACAGTTCAGATAATTAAACACTTGTGGGCATTTTACATTTTCATGAATCAATCAACAGTGAATTATTTTCAAATGCACTCATGCAATGTCATCCAAGTCTCTCAGCCACCGTTTTGCAGATGAGCAAGAGTGGGTTGTCAAGAAGCAAATGGGGCAGAATCTGCCTTTCTTCTGGCAGGGGACCCGTCCCAGAGTCCTGGGAGGAGCCCTAATGATTTTGTATTTGTGATTTGTGTTTTTCTCCTTAATGATCGGCTGCCCCATGCTTAACACCAATAGTATAAGTTGGAGATGCTGCAATAACTGAATCAACCCTGGGGAACTAAGATGTTCTTACCAAAAGAATTACAAAGTGAGAAGTAGAGCCAGATAAATAGCTCAGTGGATTAAAGCACCTATAAGAAGGCATAGAGGCTGGGGTTTTGATCCCTTGGCCTGATATGCCATCCCTGCCCCTGCGGCACGCTGAGATGGCAATTGAGACTGGGCGTAGTGGTGCACGCCTGTAATCCCAGCTCTTGGGGGGCTGTAAGCATGAGCATCACTACATATCTGATCTAGCAGTGAGACCCTGAACACCCTGCACATCCTTCTGTAAAATACAAAATATAAAACAAACCAAAAACAAAGTGAGAAGTAGCAAGTCTCTGGTTTTCAGTCAAGGGTTATTGTCATATGCACTGGCTATTGCTCTGCCTTTCTCACTGATTTTAGATGTAGAATTTTGGGCTTGGGTTTAGAGGCAGTTTGTTGTTATGTGTAGCTACTTCATTTCCTTTTTCCTCTATATTACTTTTAAATCTTTTATTATTATTTTTTATTATTATTATTATTATTATTATTATTATTATTATTATTATTATATTTGGTACAGGGTCTCACTGTGCAGCTCAGACTCAGTGATCCTTCTGTTTTCAGCCTCCCCAGTGCTGGGATTACAGGCATGCACCACCATGCCAGGTCTCAGTGGTCATGCGCAGTGCCTGGGGATGGGGCTGGTGCTGAGGTGCCCGAGATCACACCTCAGCTCCTGTGCTCGCCTAAGCAGGCGTGTAGTCTGTTGGGCTATTTCGCAAGTCCTCTTTTCCTCTACATGATGCTTCATAAGGGTGACGATGGCGAAAACGTGTCCTATTGAACTCTACCTCCAGGGAGCTTCATGGACCAAAGAGCCAGCAGCTGAGCAGCCAAACTTCAAGAATACATTTGTCCAGGTAGGCTATGCTCATGATGGGATACGCACAGAGCAGGGACACCAGGGCCAAGCTGGTCCCAGCAGACAGAGTGCTGTGATGGCCCATTCTGAAACAAGATCTTCCCGACTGTTTTGCTGAGCTCTCCTCCAGGTTCTTGGCAGCTTTCAATGCTTTTCATTAACTTTCCACCCCATCCACATCACTTGTGCTCATAATGTTCTTGATTTCCCCATTTCTTCTCATTTTCCACCATATAGGCATTGCCCCTAATAAAATCCTTACATGCTGAATCCTTTGTTACTATCTGCATTCAGGAGATGAAAACTAACACACTAAAATAAGAGGAACAAAAGCGAGTTAATGTTGGAATGTATTCATAAGAATCCCACTGGATTTTCAGAGTTCAGAGTAGGTTTAACTTTAAAACTAGAAAGTACTCATATTTATATACCACCCTGTCTTTACCTTTTGCCCACAATTTAAAATCAATCCTTCTTTATCTAAATTTGATTTAACATTTGAAGCCCAGCTCCATTCCATCTCTTCACTGAAACTTTGGTTTTCCTTTCTTTAAATATTAAGAGTCCTGGCTCCATAAATTTAATCATGGTGATTTCTGAATAATTTATAGAGATCAAATAGTTAATCCTCTAGCCCCATAAGGACCAGCTCAACCAAACAACCACTATATGGCCTCCTAAGCTTACAGACCAGTATTTCCTAAGCCACATTCTAATGATCAGAGGTAATGTATATTTTAAAAGAGAAGAGTTTCAGAATCCAACAAATGTGCAGGAAATCTCCACTGTATACTATGACCATTTATCAGATACTGAAACACATCTCAGTTCACTAATGGCCTGAAAACTATGAAAGTGGCCTTGAACTCTGTATTCTTCAAACCTGTTTAACAATGGGAACATTATTTCTAGTAGCTTTCTGTTACTAGCTACAGGACTTATATTTTTGCAATATGATATGAAAGATACGGTTGATGATATCCTTAGGGACATATCTGTGTCGGGCCAGATTCTGGATAGACATGTATGTCACAGGTGGCAGGAGGCAAAAACCAGCTGGGGACATAGGCAGCTAGGACAGCCACCTGACCTGGGCCACCCGAGCGTAAGAAGAGAGGGGGCAGCAGTAGAGGAAAGCAAAAAGTACACGCCAGTCTTCTGATTGGTTAACGCTTCCAGAGAGCAGCAGGTTATTTTTCCTCCCGCGCAGAACTCACATAGTCATCATGTGCAGCGAATACTATTCAGAGAGGACCAAGAGCTCCGAGGCACTGCTTTGACCTGCTGGCTTTCACCCAGCCCTTCTGTCTACTTTCCAGTTCATAAATGGGGGGGGGGATCCTGATTTTTAAATTCATCTCAGCATCAGCATCTATTCATCCAAGTATGTCCCTCTTATGTACTGAGCATTGTTCTTGGTGACAGGGATACAACAACCAAACAAAAGTCTAAGATTTCTGTCTTCATGGAACTTAAACTGAGTGAACAGAAAACAAACCCGATAGATAAAATGAAACATAACAACATTAGTACTGAGTGCTACAAAGACAATAAGGCAGGTTAATGGATTAGAGGGCTCATTAGGCATGGGGTAGATTCCTAATAAATACTGATTGATCAGCTATAGACTATTGGATTGCTTCAGGGACTCTGTAGTCTTAGAAGAGGATGTTGTATAAGGAAGGTACACCAGTAACGTGCAGCTCTGATCATTTTCTAAAATTTAAAAGACATCAGAGTGAATGATACAGAGATGCCCCATATAACCCTGTTTCTGCTACCCATCTACAGGAGGCAAAGATTCAAGTGTTCTGCCTGTCACTCTCACATGTAGCTATTTAGCAGTTTCTCATGATACGAGGATCTCCAAAACCCTGTTGCCTCCCTCTTAACCTTCTACCCATCATCCTCTTGTAATTACTGCAGTGATTTCAGATTGAGATGTTCAGGTCCAAAATGTTTGTATAAAACTTAGCAAGGTGTCACCTTCAAATACCCAGCAGAATTGTTGAATGAATAATGTAATAATGCTCGCTGAAAAGCATGAGTAAAAAGCTCATTCCTGTGCAATAAATCCTCCTCTGCAAAACACCACTGAGGAAACTGGCTCTGAGCTTATCACATTTTGCTCCAGCTATTTAGGCCATTTTATTTCATTCTTCTCTGTGCTTTATTGTTTTCCAGAAGCTGATGTATGGCCCTACTCTATTGTTCCTCATGAAATATTAATGCTACAA
Source organism: Ctenomys sociabilis (assembly GCA_004027165.1). Classification (NCBI taxonomy): domain Eukaryota; kingdom Metazoa; phylum Chordata; class Mammalia; order Rodentia; family Ctenomyidae; genus Ctenomys; species Ctenomys sociabilis. The sequence continues at coordinate 38,610 of PVKA01012259.1, forward strand.
AGGAATAAATGCAGCTGCATAGCTGTTGATAGGGGACACCAGTAACTTGAGAAAGGATTCACTTGGAAAGCAGCATTGGAAGGGAGAAGTCCACTGGCGGCAGAGTTCTTCACTGTCCTTCAGTCCCAAGAGGAAACCTTTTAAACTACAGAGAAGGATGTCAGAGTTTTGCTGTGGCAGGGTTGCTCTGCGTAAGTGAGAGGGTGGTATAGCACAGGTGACCACTTCTGTCCACCTCTTAATGCATTTGACCTGGAATCTCTCTGGAAGGCTCTGTGCTGGCCCTTGTGCTTGGGCCAGACATTGAACAAAGCTGTAAGGCAAGCTTTACAAATCTGAGGAGTCAGACAGATGTAACAAATAACTGGGAAGTAACTACTCTCTGTTTTACTTTATATATGTGTGTGGAATGAACATGCACAGTAATCTCTTTGAATTCCCCAGATAACCCTGGAAAGCAGAACATTTCTGCTCATCTTAAAGATGAAGTGGTCAAAGTTCGGAGATGTTGAGTTATTGGAACAACAAAACTAGCAAGAGGCAGAACATGAATTCCTATCTAGGTCTCTGACTCCTTAGTTGGGGCTTTGCCTACTCTTCTGTATGACCTCCTGCTCTATCCAGACCCAGAGGAGGCAGCACCTGCCATAGACACCAGGCCACATTCCTCTCTTCTCTATCCCCCTCCATTCTCTTAGTGAACCCTGTGCTGCTGCTTGGCCAGCCAGGCCCCAGATGCTGACAAAGGAGGCCTGGTCTAGGTGCACTGCTCCTCACCACAGTCCTGACAAGTTCAGGGATACAAACGTCCTGGGGAAAGACCCAGTAAAGTTTAGTATTTAAGAGCAAATGATGGAAAAAATCCTTGTAAGGCCAGGTTAAAAATGCAACCACGCAAGATGGCTGATGGCAAGCAGAGTGGAACAGCACAGCAGAAGGAATAGAAGAGGTCACCCTAGCAGCATGTTGTGTAACCTGGATTCTTGCCCAGGTTACACTAGCTGGAGATCCAAGAGCTTCACTTTCAAACATGGTATAAAAAAACAAACCAAGAACAGAGATCTAGGTGTAAAAACAGTGAGTGGGCAAGCTCCTGGGATGAGGTATAAATCCTGCCATGAGGAAGTCAGTTTTGTAGCCAGGAAAAGGGCTCAGAGCTGGAGGCATTACCCCACCTGCACCCCACCTGATTGGGCCTTGAGGGGCTGGGGCTGGGGCTCAGTGGGCAGCTGGAATCACCCTGCTGGTAAAGGAACAGCAAGGAGTGTCGAGGCCCATTCCCTCTACTTCTTTTTTCTCTTTCTCCTCTTCTTACATTCTAAGCACCCTAATTTCCAGAGTCCCAGCCTTTGTGCTATGGCCCAATTTTTTCTCCTACATCCTGTCCTAAAAATCCACACATCTCAAATTTAATTCTGATAAAACTATGTCCACGGAGTTCACTGTAGTTAGCGTGAAATATCTAGTTAACATCCAGCAACTCATACTCCTAGATAAAAGTCTCCAAATCTGCCCAATTAGCATTCCCAAAGGTCATTTTCACGCTTCCCATGCCTTGTTGCACCTCACAATTGCCTTCCAAAGGATGATCTTGCAGGAGAGAAGGCTTTGAGAGTGGTGGGACTGGAACTCTGAAGTAAACACTGTGTTTACAGTGAAACCAGTGAATCTCCTTCAGCTCCTGCCTGCTGATCCTTTAATGCAGCCAAGCAGCAAGCTGCACATCTTCTTCCCCACTACAGTGAAGGTCTGGGGGAGGAGAGAGGGCCTTTTGAAAATACAAAAAAAAAGTTGACTTCCTACTGCTTCCAACAAGACCATATTATTATTATTATTGTTGTTGTTGTTATTTTAGGGAAGGATCTACAGGGTGTTCAGGGTCTCACTACTAGATCAGAAGTGTAGTGACCCACCAGTTTACAGCCTCCCAAGAGCTGGGATCTCAGGCACCACCACACCCATTCTCAATTGCCATCTCAGTGCACCCTGGGAATCAAACCCCCAGCTTTAATCCACTGAACTATTTAGCTGGCCCAATGAGATCATATCAGAAACAATAATCTTTTCTGCTCTGCAATAGCCAATGGGGCTAGGAATCACAGGCCTTCCAGTCTTCATCTCTCCATGGAAGCTGCCTACTCCTTCTGGTCACCTGGTGCTTGCTAACTAAGTACCTTTAAAGCAGGGGAATGAACTCATTTGCTAAATGCCACCCCTGTTTTTCTATACATTCAGAAAAAGCATTAAATCCAACTCCAAGAGCATAACTTCAACCTAATTCAAACTCTCATTTGATTTAGAGATTAAAATAGATGTGACTGTGGTTTACTAATACCAATAGCACTGCTGATAATGACATAATGACAAAAGGTGACCATGACAATGATCAAGATGCTTAAGGCTTGTTGGGATAGTAGCTTAAGTTTTACTATTATTTCAAAAACTACCAAGATTTGTTAATGCTATTAAAAACCTTTTTTGAATCCTCTCAAGCAGTATAATATCTAATTAAATGGATCCACTTCTGAGATATTCAGGTATTACTCTCTGTGCAAGATGGAGAAGCAGGAAAAAAAAAAAAAAAGCCAGTGAATACAGATGAAAACCTAAGAAAGAAATTCAGGGTGAGACTTTTTAATTAAGAAAAGAACTAGGAAGCCTTTCACTTGATGGACAACTGTTTTCAAGCCTATTCACCATATGTGTCACCTCGTTTTCTCCTTTCATCTTTCTCCTATTATTATTTTTTTTTTCTCTCTCCTTTTCAGCAAACAGAGAAAGAAACAGCCTCTTAGCTAATAAATTGCATTTTTAATTTGGCTTGTTTTCAGGGAGTCTAGCTGTGCTTAATGCATTAAATGAAATCCTGAGATTTAATCAAGGAAAGGAGGCCATCAGGAAAAATAAAATCAACTACATAGGTGAGTTAAGCTGAAAATAATTTGCATTTCGGAGGTGTGCATTATGATGTTTGGTCCAGACTTTCATGCGGGAGATAAAATGAAAATGATGTGCTTTGGTAGTTCAAATGCCGTGCCCTTATAATAACAGGGATAGTAGCAGGGTTCCTTGGTTTATTTTGTTGAGCCATCAATATCTGGAGCCATTTGCATCCAAGGACCACTCGGAAACCATTAATTGCCCAAAATGAGGCTACATTCACTATTCATCCAACACTGTGTATCTGAAAAGGCCAGTCCTAACCTATAATCTTGACCTTGCCCCCTCAGATGCCTCTTTTTATGGGACAGGCTGGATCTGCTGCCAGAGGGCAAATGGTGCCGGAGAGGAGAGCTGGAGAGGAGAGCTTTACCAATTGCAGAACCTCCTGAGTACCTCCTCTTAGGAAGTGTGAATGCCTACACCTTGGCTAGCATCTCCGTTGTGCACTTGTGAGATTTTATCTGTAATTTGAAGAGAACAGAATAATTTCCTATTATGTTGTAAAACTTGAGGTGGAAAAAGAATTGTTGATTCTAATTCTTTGCCCCAGGACTTCTGATGCCAATAATGACTGCAGGGATACGACTGCTGAGTGCATACTGGAAAGGGAACTGCCTTTTGTTACTTAATATGTAGTATGCTAGCAGCACGCAGGCGCTGAGGGCTCAGGTAAGAAGCTGTGCCTGGCATCCTCAGCGAACCCAAACGATGGCTATGCATGTGAAAGGTTAGGAAATCCAGAAATGCTAATATGGAGAGTAAATTGTTTTTCTTGTTCCTTTTGTTGGCTGCCCAAGAAAGAGCTTAGCCCTTCTGGGCTTTAAAGTAGGGATTTGGAGGAAGAGGTAAAAGGAATAATAGAACAAAAAAAATGGCTTGAAGGAAACTGGAGGTTTCCTAAGGAATAAAAGTGTGGTTAAAGGAGATGTAGGAGAAAGAAAGGAACTCTCTTAATGGGTAACCAGAACTTGGAAGTGATTTGGCTAGACCAGCCAAAAATGGGGAGAATTGTTGTGTTAAATAGCAGGGCTGGGCATGCAGCTCAGGAGTAGAACGCTTGCCTAGCACATGTGAAGCCAGTGTTCGCTTCTTAGTATTCCAAATGTTATGGTTTGTTTCTAGTTGTCCCCTCCCCCCGCAAGCCTCATGTAAGTTATGGGGCAGAAGCACCTGGAGGAGAAAAGAGTGGCTTCAGGGGCTGGGCAGGAGGACCAGGGCGGGGCCAGAGGGGCGGAGCCATTAAACTGGCTAGCCTGTGCTCTCTCAGAGATATGGAGAGGATCATTCTGGACGCGGCAGCACCCCAGCCTCTCCTCCAAACCCTGTACAGTGGGGGCAGAGTCTTGAAATTTCCAGAAACTGTGAACTAAATAAACCTTCCCTCATTTTGAGGGTCGGGTATTTGTCCCAGCAACAAACAACAAACAAAATACAACAAGATGACATAAAAACAACAAACAAAAGTAGCTAAGTGGGTGTCCCTAAGGCTCCTGAAGGGGAGCTGTCTGAGCATCTAGAAGCTACCTGGGTGTCGGAATCGTTGCTCTGCTCACTTCATATTTGCAAGAATCTCTGCGCACCACCCCACGGCCTGTGCCCAGGAGTAGCTTTGCCTCACATTCAGAGCAGAAAGGTTGGCGACTGTTGACAGTCATTTGAAAACAAACTAATGCCAAAACCTGGATTATTAGCCCGTGACTTGCTCCACCTGCCCCTTCTGTCCAGCAGCATGAAATTCTGCTCTTGGTGCTACAGTTTCTTGACTCTTTGGTCACTTCCATCTAGGGGAGGGAGGCCAGACCTGAGGGCCATACAGAGTGGAATGTGTGCTTTGGGCCCATTGGATAGAGACCCAGAACTGGCTTATGGCATCTTAGAAAGTTATAGGACCAGGTTTGTCTTCTATAAGTTAGTGTGAAGGTGGAGAAGCTGTGAGCTAAAAGATCAACAAAGTGATTTTATTTAGTCAATATTTGCCATCAAGTCTTAGGTCTAAGGTTTCAAAACTAGGATTCATGCAATTACTTTAAATCCCTGCTCATCTGCTTTTAAATAATACCTGGGGTACAGCCTCATTTATAGATCCAGCCTTTCCCTATATATAGTCTGAGACAAGTGTTCTTTCCCCGGGCCTAGTAGGACCCTCACTACTTTGTACCTTTATCCCGCAGGTGAAATCTGTGTAAAATGGGAACAGCCATGTGCCCTGGCGTTTGTGAGTCTGCATGGAGGGTGGAGGCAGGCAAGGCTGGGTCTGCCCTCTAGCTGCACATGGACCCACCCCCATGCATCCCAGTCCACTATTTAGAATTTAGAAAATGTTTGGGCAAATGATCAACATTTTGATCCCTTTCAGGATTTCAACCAGAGCAGGAATTAAGTAAGGATCCCTGACAACATTCAGTTACAGGCCTCCATGTTCTTTAGACTCATTGTCATGCTTCCCTTTTATGTTTTAAAGACATGTTTCAATTTGCAAGGATACAAAATTCTCAGAAATTTAACAAAGACCTTTCAGCAATAGTATAATTATCACAAAGGAAATTTTTCTCTATAGGAGAAAAATTCTTTTTCTATAGGAACTTCAAACACTACAGTTTCCTCCTGAAGCAGACAGGCCAGAGCTAACTGGAAAGAGCGCATAACCTCATGCTCTGCTGATAATAAAACAGAAATGCCTGTTGATCTCAACCGCATTCACCAGGAGAGAAAATCCTGAGGTGGGGCTCTCAGTGGCATGAGCCCCACGGCTCTTTATGAATCCCATTGAGACAGTTCACTTCCTGCTAGAGAAACCTCTTGCATGACCACATCTGGGCTCTGGGAACACAGCTTCTCATGCAGAAATTAAGATAAACACTGATCTACTGACACTCGACAGCCAAAGTTAATGGAAGTATCCAAGGCCCTCATTGCCAGAGTCCCAATGCTGCCATCACAGTCCCATTATCTGTTCACTTGAAAAAAACAAGACCTAAGATTTTCTAAAATGTTCACAACAGAAAGAGATGGCCTCAGAAGGCCGCATCATTAAATATGATTGAATTCAGATGTACACAAAGCAGACAGAAAAGTGTGGACTTGAAGAGTGGGGTTTAACAAGATAAAGCATCCACTTTTTCCTTAGGAGAAGGAAACTTGGGTGGCTAGTATGATTCTAAGCTATGACTGGAGACTCAGGTTTCGTCTGACTCGCTGTCCTACAAACCTTAGGGCAGTGGTGAAGAACCCTCGGCACATGTGCAGCACCTGGCTGACCATTACCATCAAAAACTCATGATTTCACGCAGAGCTGGAATTATGGATGCTGACAGCATCCAATTCCAAGCCTCTGCATTCGCCATCACTGCCTTAGGTATCCATGCAGAAAGTTTAGTCACAAAATGACCACTGTCGTTCCAGTTTCGGGCAGCTGTTCTCAAAGCGCAAGCTCTGGGACCACAGTGGCAGGACCTTGGAATTGAGATGTGCAAATCACTGGGCTTCAAACTACACTGGAAGTCTTGTGATAAATCCAGTAGTTGCTATTTTAAAGGTACATTTAAACCGATTTTCTTTTACTCTTTTATTTATTTATTTGCAGCACGATTTGACTATGCACCTTGGATTTTTAATGATCTTCTTATCTCAGCCTCCTCAGAGCTGGGATTACAGGTGTGTGCTGCTATGCCCAGACTTGGTGGCTGGTTCAGCACACTCAGGGTTCCAGGGCTGGCACATCATATGGTACTGGCTGGGGATCAAACCCAGGTCCTTGTGCTCACCAGGCAGGCATTTAGAATGCCAAGATATCTCCCTAGTTCTGTTTTAACAAGCTGTCCCTGTGATGCTGCCAAGCTTCCCAGGCTAAGACTGTGGTAAGTGCATGTCCAGGAGCAATGGGGGTAACAGAAATGTGTCCGTCCTATGGGCAGATAGAGGCATATCCCTGCAAGAGCCTTCCAAGGAGCCCCACCAAATGATGCACAGCTCCTTCTCCCTGAACCCCACTCTGGTCTCCCCAAGCCTGGGGAGCAGAGGCTTTAACTGAGCGTACTCACATCCCCAGCAATGTGGAGATGGTTAGGAAAGGAGGGAACGGTGGACACCTGCAGGCAGCTAGCAGGGTAAAACACCAATAAAGCACGACGGGTTGGCACACGTTCACACAGTTTTGAACCAAGTGTTGGTCAAGTGAGTTGTTTCAGTGAGAAACTGCTTATATTCCTCCACCTTACAATTTCATCCTGTACTTGTATCAAATGCCAGCATAGATTTTGTATAAAATTCAATTCAACTAAGGGAATATACTCTATTTGAAGACCATTTTTTAGTAACCTTCTTAGAAAAACTTAAGAATATTTTCTCCATTTGAGAATTTTAGATTTTTTTCAATGGTAGGAAAAGTATAAACTTGAACTGGCAATATTTTTTTTTCCATTTCTTTTTTGTGTTTTAGGGAAGGGCCTACATGGTTTTCAGGGTCTCACTACTAGATATGACTCACAGTGGTCTGCCCGTTTACAGCCTCCCAAGAGCTGGGATTACAGGTTGGAGCAACTACACCTAGTCTCAGTTGCTGTCTCAGCGGGCCTGGCGCAGCAGGCCTGGGGCTCCTGCCTGCTGGTGCTTTAATCTGCTGAGCTATTTTGTGGGCCCCAGAAATTTTTCTTTTTTTGGTATAGGGAAATGAATTCCAGGACCTGGTACTTACCAGGAAGATGCTATACCAGTGAGCCACAAATCCCTAGACCCTGAAACTTCTAAATTCCTTTTGTGCATCTATTCATGCATCATCAAATGTTGCTTTTTTGTTTTTTTGTACTAAGGATCAATCTCAGGATCTTGTTCTTGGCAAGCAGGTACTTATGCCACTGAGCTATCTCCCCAGATCCCAAACACTGTTAGTTATGCTCTCCGTACCTTGACTGAATTACCTTGAGAGAACTACGGATGACCAAGATAAAACTGTATTCTACTCATCTGAATACTCCCTACCCTCCCTTTCTTATCAGTACTCCAGATTTGAGAAATGAGTCCAGTGACTAAAAGTATCCACCTCAAATCAAGACTGATAAAATGAACTTACCAGTTAAGTCAGCTGGTCAGAATGGCTTTGTGGCTGTCATTTCTGTGTCTGCGAAGTGTAGCTTTGCTGCTCTGATTGCCTTTGGGGGAGTTCAGCCTAGTAATGACTGGACTCCAAGACTTGAAGCAGTTTTACGAGGCAGTGGTCTCAAGCTCCCCCTTGGAATTGGCATCAGAGGCTGCAGCTGATCCACCGGGCGCTGGGAAGCTGGTCTGACCATTATTAGATTTATCTGGGTACGGAGGGAGCGGAGTCTTTGTACCCACACCTGAGCCAGTCCTGACTGCCTGTGCTGTGAGACTGCCCCTTCACGTTTGGAAATCCTGCCAACACCCTCTGAGCTGTGAGCACAAGTACATAGGGCCTGAAGTGCATCAAGGTAGGATCTAGATGGCTTAGCACAGAGTGGTTTAACTGTCAAAAATAATGCTAGTTAGTAAAAAATTAAGTCTCAGTCTCCACTCTGGCCTTCAGAACCACCACTGCTTAGCTCCTGACCACTTCTTGATGCCAGCTGAAGTCAGCACTCTCCTTCCTGTTTTCTATTCCTTAAGCATGAGTACCTCAGGGCCTAGGCACTTGCTGTTCCCTCTCTGGACTATATTTCTCTCTGGATAACCACAGGACATTTTAATCCTATGTCTATTCAGGTATCAACTTCATTGAAGGGCTCTTCTGACCACCTTATCTTAGGCATTTCCATCCTATGGTTCCTTGCATTTTATCCCCATGACACTTATCACTGGCTGAAATTGTATATTTCTTTGATTTGTCTTTGTCCCCTAGCTATAAAGGGAAGGAAAACTCATTAAGATAGAACCTGACCTGTTTGGTCAGTGATGTACATGGGTATAGGGAGTGAGTGTATCAACTACAGCTACCTCTCCCCACAGGCCCAGAGACAGCCCTCAGAGCCTTCCAGCAATATACGGGCCAAGGGGCACTAACAGTTTTCTAGAGCAAATGTTGGACATAGAAACACTGCAATGTTGGCCTTGCTTTGGAGGCAATCCTAGCTGTATCCTAGCCAGGTACCTTCTGAGTTAAGGATGGTGGGCCCAGTCTGGGTAATGCAAGTATCCTGAAAATCTGCCTCTTAAGAGGCTTGATTTACATTCCAAATAGAATGCATCTGTTTTTCAGATCCTGTTTTTTTGAACCACCTTGATTTTGCAAAAAATGGCTTCAGGCCCGAGAGATAGTTCATCCATTTAAGCAGTTGCCTTGCAAGTGCAAGGTCCTGGCTTCAATTCTGGTACCAAAAACCAAAACATTTCCTTAACTAGAATATTTGAAAAATTCAACTATTTCCCCTATAGAACTGAACCAATATAGGGCTAAGGGAACCTGAAACCCACTTGAGAGGCATGTAGAGCTCAACTTTGTACTTCCCTTATTTTACAAATGCCTAGAACCTCTAGGAACCTTTTAGAGATGCTTAGAGTTTACTTTATATGTTCTCATCATGTCAAATGTTTTTAGAGCTAAATGCTTCTGGTTTATTTCTTTTCTTTCTTATTTCACTTTAATCACCCAAAGAGGTTGAAGGGTGCATTTAATCTCAATAGAAGAGGAAACTGAGGCACAGGCACCCAAGGCACAGCCAATGACCCTCAGAGTGGGGCTCACAAGCCTCTGCCTCTACACTGTGTCCCATCAAGAGTGAGCCCACCCTGAATTTTTGTAGGCCCTGTTCATACTGGTCCCGAGCCTCATGTTACCTTTGGCTCTAATCTAAGGACTCACAGTGCAGCGGATACAAGGGAAAAGAAGCTCCCAACCTGAAAGGCATCTGGGATGAGTTCATATTTTATAAAATTAAAAAATGAATTTTAGGCACAATGGAGGTCAAGAGGAGAATATATTATTGGGGGAAAGAAAGTATCTGTCTGAGAGAGGGACAGGAGGTGACCTGAGTAGTTTGCCAAGGACCCTGCCTCTTCTAGGGACTTTTATAGGGCAAATCCACAACATAAGCTGGTCCAAGGTGGGAAACATGGAAAACCTCTAGGTGGGCATGAGGTGGGACAAAACTATAGCCAACCAATAAAGTGACAAGTATAATTGCTCAAGAAACACTGATTAAGTTGGGATCAAATGTGGATGCCGCATAGCCATTTATGCCATGTATTAAACAGGCATAAATATGGAACAGGGCCTCTTCCTGTTGGGGGCTGGGTTAGTAGCTGTCCTTCCTTTTTCAAGGTAATGAATACGTACTCAGAATATCAATCCCTATGCCCATCCCTAGGGAAGTGTGTGGCTGCATTTGTTTACTCCTTTGCCTTGAGGTCCGGCCCACACCAGAGGTGCCAGTCTCTCTATTGGCAAGGTGTCCCCCTTCACTGCAACTTCAAGGGCCAGCCCTGAATCGCCACCTATAAAATTTCTATCTACTTCTGCTGCCTACAACAAAATGACTGACCAGCTCCTTTCTGACTATCATGAACAAATGTCTCATGAATGTGCAATTTGCCCACGTAATGATACAGTGGCTTGGGTTCGGAGCCCAAGGAGGTGTAGTGTGCGCCTGGCTTCCTGTGCAGCTCCACCCAGGCGCTGCATCTTAAGTGTTTTGCCAGTGCTGGAGCCCTTGAAGTCCACAGCAGGTTCCCTTTGCCCCAGCAGTCCCAGCCTACTGATACCCTGACAGGCAATTTGATTTCTTTCTGGGCCTCATCTGGAGTAAAAGCGGCAAGGCATTTGAGGGAAAGCTGAAGCCTGCAGTTAATTTTATGGAGCATGCGAGAGTCACTGGAATCAATTACAAAAATTAAAATGGTAAAGGCTAGCAAGGAAGTTGAGGGTTCCTGCTGCCTGGTTACAGAGACATAGTTCCTCTCTTCGAACATGATGGAGCTCTTCCAGATAGCACTGGATTGTTCAGCTGCCTGTGGTTTGGAAAATGAAAAACACCAGCTCTCTCATAGCAAGCTTCCTTTTGGCAGAAGTTTGGTTCCCAGTCCCAAATCACTTAATTGTATCTGTGTCTCCATGGCCTTTATTGGTATTTCATTAGCAGGAATAAAATCCTTCAGAACAATACTCCTGTGCTGTGTAAAAATTCATCTCACATCCTACTGGGATCTTCCTGCTCTTTCCTGTCTACACATGTAGCATTGCTTCTCACCCCACTTTCCCCTCTGCGATCACAGGGGAGCTGAGTTGCTGACTGGTGTTGCAACCCGCATTTCACTTTAGCCTCAGTAGCTTGCATGTGTCCCCAACTCAGACTATTCCTACCTTCAGCCTCACTCCCCACTCTCGGCCAGTGTGGACCTGACTGACTCCATCCACTCGCATAGCCTTCATCAAAGTTCCCTATTCTGAGAATTATAAAGTGCTCAGTAGTGCTGTTGGTTTGTGTGCACTGTAGTTGGTGTTAAATAAATGTGCTTGGATGGGTGAAAGTGTGGACAGTCAGCTGGAGACTGTCAACGGAGGTGGTTGAATTCTACTTTCTGAAAGCTTTAGAAAATAAAGGAAAACTTGGACCCAAAAACAGAGGTGTTTTTCATTTCCAGGAAGGAAAATGGAATGTTCCCTGTGATGTGATTTCTTTCTGAGTCCTTCATGAATTCCTGACTTGCTAGTCAGGGATGACCAAAATAACTAGTGGAGGCACCATTTACCTCTATGACTATTGTTACGAAGCTTAGCCTCTGGTACTATTCCAGATGCTGGCATCAAAGGGGCAAAGGAGTAGGGGAGAAATACGAAGTCCCCTGTGTGCTCAGCCATGGAAGGACTTGGATTTCAGTGCGGGATGTATGTCTTGGTTGACTGCCTGCTCAGCTATGGAAAGGCCTGGCTTTCAGCGACTGAGGTCTTGGGTGACCACAGTCTCACACCTCTTCACCTTTCCCTCCCTCTTCACTCTCCCACCCACTTCCCCACTGGGCAGCAGCAGAAGGAAGAGGGAAGAGGAGAAGGAAGAGGAGGAGGTAGAGGAGGGGGAGGAGATGGAGGAAGTGGAGGAGGAGGAGAAGGTAGAGGAGGAGGAGGAGGAGGAAGGCAGAGATACTGTGCTGTGGCCACTGCCATGCCATCTGTTCTCACATATGCCTGCCTCATGCCCAGCAGGCGGCCACCCCTGCAGTGGCAGAAGGGCACCGTGGGGTTCATGCTTCCACTGCCTTCGTGCAGTGGTTCCTGCTTCCTCTGGGAGCAGAATGGACGGAGCAGCCCTCCTGCTCACAGCGCAGACACATCCGCCCCGTGCTGACACCACGTCTCCATCGCCACCGTGCAGACGGACGCTTTGGCCTGCGCATTCCCCTGCTAGGCTTCCCTTTTCGGAAACGAATCATGCAAATGCTGCTCGGAAACATTTGGATTGCAAACTTTAAAATCAAACATAAAAGTGAAGCTGAGGTCTGCTGTGGCCATATGCCTTTCCAGTCCTCTCCCATCCCAGAGGTGTCTGCTGTCACCTTACGCAGTTAGGAGCCTACGTTGTAATCCAAAAAAAATTATTTTGCATCGCAGTTTTAAAATGTGCACATTACCATATTATGGAGCATTTGATAAATCTGTGGTTTCTCTCACCAATATTTCTTTTCTTCTTAGTATATACAGGTTGGCCTCATTCTTCTTGATGCACGTGTGGGCTGGCAGCGGGTAGCGGCATGCACTCTACCTCTGCCAGATTGGTGGGTGGTTAGGCCTTTACAGCATTTTACTGCTAGAGGTGGCACAGGCACGAAGACCCTTGTGTCGCTCTCCATGCGCCTGACTGTGAATGTTTCCCTGGATCCGATGGCATAGCAGGCACGTAGTAGATTTTAATACACGCTGGCAAATTGTGCCTTTAAGGTAGCTAAAGCAATTCACATTTCTTCTGCCAGATAATCAAGGTCAATTTATTATTTCTTAAATAATGTCTGGTCATTTCATATAATAAAAGGTTTTTACTTGGCCTGTCTTTATTATTGTCACTCAGGGAGGCACTGGCTTCTTCACAGACAGGTAGCAGTGAGTCTTGGCTGTGTGTCATCCACACAGATCATAGGCCCCACAAGCAGGAAGGCCATGGAAGCCAGCAGACTGCATGCAGCCACCTACCTGCATGGTGAGTCTGTGCCCAGGAAGTCGCTGGCTCAGTCCAGCCTTCTTCTTCTGTTTGCTGTCGCTGCCTTTGGTAGGGGACCTCAGCTCCCCGTGCCTTGTGAGCCGCAAAGGCATCAGTGCGGAACTCCTTGAGGTGGGGACAGCGCATTCACTGGAGGGACGGACATGCGCTAAGATCGCTCCTGAGCAGACACCGGCTGGGGACAGGGGCGGGGAGGACTGCCAGTCGTAGGCAAGGATGGAGCCAGGAGCTAGTGGCTACTTCCAAGCAGGTTCCCCAGAATCGGCCGGGGGCTGGTGCAGACTTTGTGATGTCAGTGTGTTTCTCTTGCTGTTTCTAGGGCCAGGACTGCATAAAGGGCCGAGATGGCAATGATGGTAATAATACTAATGTCTCCACTCCACTGATAGCAATGGGAGTCATTATTATGTAAGCCTCTGAAAAAAGATACTGGTAGTTATAATTTTAAGGGCTGCGTAGATAGCTCAGTAGAATAAGTGCTTGCCTGGCAAGTGCAAGGTCCTGAGTTCAATCCTTAGTACCACCAAAAAAAAAAAGATATAATTGTAACATGCTATTGATTTTGTCACATCCTACTTTAATATGTGTTGAAATATAAAAAGCAAAAGTCCTAGAGTTTATGAAATTTAATAATTTACAATTCTCATGTATGTATCATGTATATAAGACACTGTATAACTCTTCAATGTAATTTATCTTTTTAATTGTCACAAAATATGTAACACTTGTCCCTCTGAAAAATAAAAATGCTCTGACTTATAGCTTTTTCCACTTTCCATGATGTAAATACTTTCACCGAGCCATTTCCAAGCTCTCCAATGGGAAGAAAAGCAGACAATTGGCACTTGTAAGCCTGTGAGAGTGGGGTCTCGTGCACTGCTGGCCCATTTCACAGATGATGTGTCTGAGGCTTAGAGAGACAACATCATTTGCTCAGGACTAGGCAGCTAGTTAAAAGCAAAATGTGAAGCTTTTCCGTTATTCCCTTAAAACAAAAACCCTCAGGTGGTTGGAGATGTAGCTCAGTAGAACAGCACTTGCCTGGCAAGTACAAGGTCCTGAGTTCAATTACTGGCACCAAAAAAGGAACAAAAATGTCCTCACAAATGTATGCATAGGTTTTGTGGGTAAAGGGCCTGAAATCCTTCACACTACAACCGATTCTGATAGGCTGAAGTCAGCTGATCTCTCCCCCATCACACAGGGCTGGAATGTTCTCGGGAGCAATGGGGGAAACAGAATTTTGTTTCCATCTCAGTGCTACTCTGTCTCCCCTGGGGACATATTTATTCTCTTGTTTTAATTCAATGCAACCAATATTTATAGAGTACTTACAATAGTACAACAATTGCCCTATGCAGACATCTCCTTGGCCTCCAAAGGACGTGGGAAAGCACCTAATTCCATCTCTGTCAACTTCCAATTGGAAGAGAGAAATAATTCCTTGTATATTCATATTGGAAATGTCAAAAGTCCATGAAATCACCTTGGGAAGTATGGTACATGAATCAGGACTCTGTGCTGAGCAGAAAAATAGTAACCATTAAAAACCAAAAAAAAAAAAAAAAAAAAAAAAAAAAAAAAAAAAAAAAAAAAAAAAAAAAAAAAAAAAAAAAAAAAAAAAAAAAAAAAGAAAGAAAAAAGAAAGAAAGAAAACCTGCTATATACCTGTATACCTGTCTCTATTTTACTTTTTAGTCATTGCTGGGACAAGATACCCAAAATTAAAGAAAGAAATGTTTATTTAATTCACAGTTTGTGGAGGTTTCGGTCTACACCCATCTGGCTCCCAGGCAGAGCGGCACATGGCAGAGAGCAGCAGTTCATGGTGGCAGAAAACTGTGAGGAGCCAAGGGAAGGGCAGCAGCTGCAGTTTCTAGCCAGCCTCTCCACCCTCCTTATACTATAAATAAGCTGCCCTGGGCTGGGGGTGCAGAACTCACACAGTGGCCACGCCCTCCTCTTGCACAGGATGAGGATGCTTACAAACTAAGAATCAGCTCTCTGCTGAGTCACTTAAGCTTCTAAACTTCTCAGGCTGACACAGTGGATCAACCAGTACAATCCTCTTCTTCCCACAAGCCAACATTCAGACTAAGCTTTGCAGTAGAGGTTACCCAGATGAGAGCAGCAGACCTGACGCTTCTCATTATCCATCTCCTTGGGCCTAACCTATGATCAGACTGATGGGCTCTCATGAGCATGGGAAAGCATGGGAAATCTGCAGTGTCCCTGAAGCAATATTATAATTCATGGGCGAAAAAGCCAAATATGGAATGCTAACTTCACAGGTTCACTGAGATGAGATAAGAATTACTGTGTTTGTGCATCTGTTACTTCTTGGAGCTCTGACTCTGCTTCCTAGGAGTGGATTCTGTCCAGATGGACTTCCATCACCTAGCTACACCAACAGCATGCAGCATGTTTAATTTATTTCTCTGCAGCCAGACCCTGTGTCCTTTTGTTTTGCCCGGCTGTTTCCTGCACAGCCCACAGGCGGGTGTCACTTTCCCAGTGGCCTGACCCCCTTGTATGAACACCACGAGTGCACCAGCGCTCAACCATCTGCGCAGCTGCCAGATGGGGAACTCCTGAATGGAAATATTCACCAGTTGAAAAGATGCCAAGTAGCAGGCAGTCTTGCAAAACCAACATGGCTTTGGAGACACAATGGTGCTGAGGAGAGAGAGGCGCGGCAGTATTTGTGGAGCCCGGCTGTTGTAGACAGTGGCATTAACTTGCTTGGCTTTGGCGACAGTGGTCTGAGTTTGGGATCACTGAACCTTAACACAGAATTTTTTTTTTTTTTTTGTCTCTATTCTTTGCTGGTAAACAGTAATCTTGAGTCTCAGCTGTAGCTGTGTATTTTCTAAAGACAGATATCTTCCAGTTCTATTACCAAGAATATATCAAGTCACATGGCCATGTGTTTACTTCCAAACTGGAAATTCAACTTTGGTTGGGGACTGGCCTAACAGGAGAACACGGGCCATATAAAAGTTTCAAAGAAAAGAAAGTTTTCTAACATTGACATGGACTCACGCAACCAGGCAAGTTTGTGAAATTCAACAAGGAGTTGGGTGAGAACAGAAGCAATAGACCTGTGGTGATGAGATCCAGAGCTTTCTGGGATGTCAGAAGCAGGCAGTGGCATGCACGGCATAGGTTCCGCACCACGGCGCTGGCAGATCTGGTGCTTGCTCACTTTCTCTTTTCTTTGGTACAGGGTCTCAATATGCAGCTTAATCCTAGTGACCCTCCTGTCTCAGACTCCCCAGTGCTGGCATTATAGGGCTGTACCACAACACCTAGTTTCAGCGGCTGGCTCGGTGTTGGGGCCAGCCTGGCGTGCAGTACCAGGGATTGAAACCGGGGCCTTGTGCTTGCCAGGCAGGAGCTTGGACTGAGGAGCTATCTCTCCAGTCCAAATCTGATCATTTAGAATAGAGAGAATAAAGCTTGGTTAGGAGAGAAGACACATCATGAGCCTGGCTCTCCTATGATATGTTATAAACATTCTTATTCGCACATGTAAGGAAGGCTAAAGAAGGCTGATTATTATTACATTTAATTCCTTTCCTTGTCTCTCTCTCTCTCTCTCTCTCTCTCTCTCTCTCTCTCTCTCTCTCTCTCTCTCTCTCTCTGTCTCTCTCTCAATGGTACCAAGGATTGAGCTCAGGACCTTGTGCTTGCCAGGAAGTCACTTATTCCACTGAGCTCTCTCCCTGGTTCTACCCTCTCAATAGAGAAATTAGAAATTAGTAAGTTTTTCTCAACTGTGTTTCAACCTCATGACTTTACACAAGATTGCTTGGACATTTATCCTTGTTCCTCACCATGTACCAGGAGTATTGGATGATGTAGCAGCTGCAGGACTTCTATTTTTGATAAATACTGAAGCAAGACACATGCCCATGCTATATATAGCACCTGTAATAAATGAGGGGGACAGGAAAGACTGCTTTGGTGTGATGTAGCTTTTGCACTGTAACAGGAAGCAACTATGACTGGTTCTTTGGTCCCTCTCTTTTCATCTTTGCAGGAGACAAGCTCACGTCAAATGGCCAACACTAGGCAGGATCTAGAGAACTGTAGGGCTGCCAGAGCTGCAACAGCTTAACTGACTGAGGCTCTCAGTCTTTTAAGTGGGTCCTACAATCCTAAACCAGGCATCTTGCCAGGTGAGTGCCCACTTTCCACTGGCTTCTCCATCTGTTCCTAGGTTGTCCTTGCTTCCTAGACCCTGAGTCTTTATCCTCCATGTCCAGTGCCCAGGTTATTCTCCGGCTCTTTAGGATTACTCCTCAGCTGCTGCTGAACTCGTGAGGGTGCTCTGGGTACTAGGAGTGTGCCATGATTTTCCAGGCAAGCAGTGGCCTTAAACTCCAGTTGAGAGGCAAGAAAATATGATGCTGCCTGAGTGCCCACAGTGGTGCAGACTCAGCTTCCTGCAAGCAAAGCCCGTGCTAGTTATTTTGGAGTTTGCACAACGTGGGTTTTCATGACACACAGAATGACTTATGCAAAAATACCCGCAGGGCACATCTGGGACCTCGCCTGCCAACTTTTTAGGAAGATAAACTTCTTCTGTTGTAGTCCCTATAGATCTCAAATGCCCTAGTTATGAATTAAGTGATGCTGGAATCAGATGATGCCATTCTACCCTATTAAAGTCCCAGAGACTCAGGATAGCAGCTGTATCTCTGCTATTCTTGAGAACTCTGTATCGCAGGCTAAATCTTGAACATTTCATTGTTAGAGAGGAACATGCTCTATACAATGGGCCCCAAAAATGTGATTTTTTTCCTATGCTAGGTCATAGTATTTCAGCTGTGTCCCATCAACCTGCAAGATTGTATGTTTGGAGGTTCCAGAGACCTGGTTTTGCTTGGAAAATAAAATATTGCTTACTCAAAATAAATAAGTCCTATATCTGGAAAGGCCTAAAGACCAAATCTGGGGTGCAACCAGGGGAGAGTGCCTTAAGGAGGTGAGCTTATTACAAAGCTTTATACAGGGAATGAGACTTAAACATTTCAGGTGCATGAGTGCTCAGATCTTGCTGGATAGAAAAGTAAGGAAGAAAAGTGGTTTCATCTGATCACGTGCAACAGAGGTAAAAAGCAGCAGCACTTTTACTGCCAAGATAGATGACAGGGATGATGGGAAAAAAGCCAAGGGCATTTTATGGCAGGCTTGATGAATGTCGTCCTGAGATCTAACTCAATATTTGAATGCTATAAATTGTGTTAAGAAATATAAGGCCAAATAAACCTTTGGGACTGTCTATGACTGATTCAAGACGACCGAGTTTAAACTGCTGCTGATGAAATGGATGGGGGTAAAGTAATGGTTTTAGCAATTTGACAAAACCCTAATAAATCCGGAATGAAACCTGGTTTAGCTTACATAGAAAGTCTCGCCGGAACACACCGCTGCAGCTTGCCTGAGGTCTGTGCTTCAGATGGGACCTCTGTGCACGGAGAGCATGGAGGCACGGCTGTTTCGGACTCACTTCCACACCCCAGGGAGCGTCCACAGAGCAAAGCAGGGCAGCATCTTTCCTGACAGCATGCCCCCATTTGCAAGCCCTATGCTTTCCTCGTGTGCTAATCTGCACAGGTGCTCACTTTACCAGCACTCAGCTTGAAGTTATCTCATCCATCCCTTAGTGCCTACCTTAAGGCAAGTGCTTCAGCACCGGGTCAGAACAGGTGGAGATGTTTGTGTGCATTCAGTCTTCAAAAGATTCATTTAGTGAATCTAGAAATGTAGCTCCAAGTATAGAGCTAATATGCTAATACACTATCCATGTGTTCACCAAAGATAGTACAGAAAATCAGGAGTTAGAGCCCAGAGACTCTACCATTTGTAGCTGTCCAACACGCAGCAGCTCACACATCACCAGGAGCGCAGCGCAGTGTGTTCATATGGTGGGATTCTATCCAGCCGTGGAAATGAATCAACTACAGTTACAGGGAGAAATGATGATTCTCATGAAGATATTAAGAACAACAACAGAAAAGTAAAACGCCAGTGGAAATATACAAAACTGCGTTTTTGTAAGATTCCAAATCAGCAAAACCAATCTGCTCCGCTGGAAATGGTAGAACGATGACCCCTAGGGAGCAGGGAGAAGCAGTGTTGGGAGAGCATGTGTAGGGGCTCCTGGGCGAGGGTCAGGCGCCTTTCCCTAACCTGGGTGATAACACAAGTGTGCTTATTTTGTCATCGTCCACAGAGCTACGTATTTATAAAGTCCAGCATTTTTGTTGGGCTCTTTATTTACAGTAAGAAGTTCATGACAGTTATATCATGACAGGTGCAATGTGGTTCCTACTCAGGCCTAGCAATGAGCAATTGTTGGGTACACTAGTAACGCTCTGCCACAGTCAGGTGCCCCCTCCTCAAAGCTCTGCTTGCCAGGACAGAATTCTCTAAGGGCTGGTCTCCTTTGTGTTCTCATCCCTCTTTGTCTGTGGCCCAATTTTATTTTATTTATTTGTTTATTTTCACCATTCAAGGTTTATTTGGTATTGTAGTTGGTATGACACTGGGTTGCACTGTTCACAGGTAGATCTTTTTACATTATATCACAATGTACACTATATATATATATATATA
The DNA here is from genome assembly GCA_004027165.1 of Ctenomys sociabilis. Taxonomy (NCBI): domain Eukaryota; kingdom Metazoa; phylum Chordata; class Mammalia; order Rodentia; family Ctenomyidae; genus Ctenomys; species Ctenomys sociabilis. The sequence continues at coordinate 58,337 of PVKA01012259.1, forward strand.
TATATATATATATATATATAT